>CAUYON010115080.1:0-35425 GCA_963573935.1 Arctocebus calabarensis | reverse complement strand
CGGAGGCAAGAGTCTCACTTGAGCCTAGGAATTGGAGGTTGCTGTGAGCTGTGATGCCACAGCGCTCTATCCAGGGTGACAGCTTGAGGCTCTGTCTAAAAAAAAAAAAATCCACTTCTAGCTGTGTTCCTGTACAGTGTCTCATTCTTAATATTGCTTATCATTATTGTTTCAGGCTTATCAGACTTACTACTTTTGGGTTTTTTTGTTTTGTTTTTTTTTTTTTTTTTTGAGACAGTCTCATTATGTTGCCCTCCATAGAGTGCCATAATGTCACAGCTCCTAGCAACCTCAAACTCTTGGGCTTAGGCGATTCTCTTGCCTCAGCCTCCCAAGTAGCTGGGACTACAGGCACCTGCCACAATGCCTGGCTATTTTTTTTTGTTGTAGTTGTCGTTGTTTAGCTGGCCCAGGCTGGGTTCGAACCTGCCACCCTCTGTGTATGTGACTATCGCCGTAACTGCTGTGCTATGGGCGCAGAGCCAGTCTTACTACTTTTTAAGGAACCAAATTTGTTTCTTGAGTTTTTTTCTTCGTTTCTTTGTCTTCTATTTCATGGATTATATATGAATTGTCCTTTCTTTTACTTGCTTTTGTTACTCTGCAATTCTTTTAGTAGTTAAATGACTTGAATGGTTAGCTTACTTGCTTCCAATATTCCTTTTTAAGAATAATCACATTTAAGGCTCACACTTCTCCCTCATTACTACATCTCTGCCCCACAAGTTTTGCCCCACATGTGGTATTTTTGTTGTCTTTAGTTTTGCCATGACATTGTAATTTCCTCCACCACCAATGAGCTATTGGTGTAGGGTTTTTTTTCATCCAATTAAAGGTTGTTGCTATTTTTTTAACCATGTTTTTATTGTTGGTTATTATTTTAAATGCTTCATGGACAGAGATCATATTAAATCTTAGAAAATTGTTTGAATTTCTTGTAACCCGGTATATGGTCATTTAAAAAAAAATGGTGTGTGTATTGAAAATTACAACATTCCTCACTTGTTGAGTTATCTATATTTCTGTTAGGTTAACCATGGTTAGTTTTATTCCAATATTCAACATTGTTACTAAAATTTTCTCTGCTGAATGTATCAGTTTATCATTAATGTACTAAAATATCCCCAAATTATCAGTTTTGAGTTTATCAACTTCTTTTTTAATCTCTGTACATTCATAAAGGTACTAATTAAATCATTCTTTTTATCATGATGAAGTAGCTCTTTTAGTGCTTTTTTGTCTTAAATTTTATTTTATCTATATCAATATTGCTGTATCACCTTTTCTGTTGCTTGTATTTTCCTTGTAATGTGTATATTCTTGTATCATCTTTTTATTTTCATCCTTTCCGTTTTTTTTCTATTTTAGGCACATGTCTTAGTCCTTTAGGGTCCTATGGCAAACCACCTCAGACTGGGCAATGTATCAACACTGGAAATGTATTCCTCACAGTTCTGGAGGCTGGAGAGTCCATGATCTGTCCAATGAGGACTTACTCCCTGCTTCAAAATGGCCCTTTCTTCTTGCATCATCTCATGGCCAAGAGAGACAAGGAGCTCTCTGGAGCATCTTCTGAGGGCACTAATCCCATCTGTGAAGGTGGAGCCCTCATGACTTAATCACTTCTCAAAGGACACACCTCTTAGTATCATCACGTTTGTAATAGGTTCCAACACATGAATTTGGAGGGTGGCAACTCTGTCATCATTTGATTGTGTCCTCCCAAATTCAGGTGTCCTCAATGCGATAGTATTGGGAGATATGTAGTCCGCTCCAACCTGTGAGAGCTGAGGTGCAGGCCTTGCCTAGCAATACCACAGGGCAGAGTTACTGTTGGGTTTGGGACTTACATGGGACCTGTCACGCCTTCTTCTTGCCTGTTGCTCTCTTTTGGAGTGGGAATGTCTCTCCCATCACTGTGTTTTAAAAGCACATAACTCATTTGATTTCATAGACTCATAGCTAGGGAGAAATTTGCCTCAGGATGAATTGTTCCTTGAGTCTCCCCCATATCTGATTTAGATCATATGTAGATGAGACTCTGGACTTTAGATTTTAAGTTGATACTGGAAAGACTTAAGATTTGGGGGGCTATTGAGATGGAATGAAAGTAATTTGTATATAAGAAGGCCATGAATTGGGGGGTCTAGGAGCAGAATGCTATGGTTTGAATGTGTCTCCTCCAAAATTCACATGTCCCCAATGCAACATGGGGCTATTGAGTCATGAGGGCTGTGCCCTCAGAAATGCCACTAGGTGCCCTTATGAAATGGCATGACAGTGGAGTTTGCCCCCTTTGCCTTGTGAGGACTCAGAGTTCCTCCTCTCAGCCCTCACCAGGCAACAAACTTGCCAGGGACTAGATCTTAGACTTCCTCATCTCCAGAACTGTGAGTAATAAATTTATTTTCTTTGTAAATGACCAAGTCTGTGGTACTCTGTTATAGCAGCACAAACAGACAAAGACCCAGCATTCAGACCTTAGCAAAACATGTTTATAAAAGAAGGACATTTTTTCCCATCCAGTTTGATAGTCTCTATTGTTTAATAGGTAAATTAAAGTCAGTTATATATTTATTATAAACTGTTATATCATAAATTATTTCTACTAGCTTATTTTATGTTTTCTATTTACCATTTTCCTTTTCATTGGATTTTTAAAGTTATTTTTATAGTACTGCCACACTCGCTATTTGGAGGAGCTACAAATTGCATTATTGTTACCTTGGTAGCTACTCCTATATTTTTAGCACCTATATAACTATATCCTTTCTACAGTATTTATAGTTATTTAATACAGCTATTCTCTTTGCAATCTAAATAAGAAGCTACACAAAATTCCAAGAGTACTTTATCTGAGAAAACATAGAGGATATGAAAATGTTATGTTCTGGAAACTTGGTTAATTGGCTCCAGAAGTGACTTTCATGGTACCAAACAGACTGTGGAGGTTTTTGATTTAAGAATAATTATCCTTATAGAAATAATTTTAAAAAGCAAGAAGAGGATGGTCTGTTCTTTCCATATAGTAACACTAAATGGAAACCTTGTTTAATAGGCCTATCCCAGGGTCACTTAATTCTTTATGAGAATTTACCTTTGTTTGACTTTGCTATTTGCTGTTCACAAGTGCCCAGACACTATGAAGTGACACGTCAACTTGTAGATTTGTGTGTGTGTGACAGAGATGTAAATAATTATGTTCAGTAGGAGAGATAATCTGTAACTTCATGGCCCTGTGGTACATTAACTGGTTTTAAATCTAATGTAGCCATCTTATTCTAGCATTCTTTTTTTCCTATAAATAACTTTTTCCTCAAGTTCTCTTAGAACCAACCACCTTACCATTCTACTGGCTCCTTCACTGATTATTGAATGGAAAAAGATCTTTGGCTTGGGTTGGTTCCATACTAGTAAGAAAATTATGTTTCTAACTTTTGAGAATTTTTCTTTGACATGATGATGTGTTAAGGGTGAAAAAAATAAATTAATATATTATATGACTATAGTTAAATTAATTAAGAAGTAGATATTGGATTATCATATCTTATTTCCTAAAAGTATATATTTTATTTATTTATTTTTATTTTTTTACTTTTTTTGAGACAGAGTCTCACTTTGTCACCCTGAGTAGAGAGCTGTGGCATCATAGCTCACAGCAACCCCAAACTCCTGGGCTCAAGAGAACCTCTTGCCTCAGCCTCCCAAATTGCTTGGATTACAGGCAGGTGTCACCATGCCCTGCTAATTTTTCTGTTCTCAGTAGTGATGGGGTCTCATTCTTGCTCAGGCTGGTCCCAAACTCCTGACCTCAAGAAATCCTCCCTCCTCAGCCTCCCAGAGTGCTAGGATTATGACCAAAAGTATATTTTAAGTGGACCCAAAACTCTTCTATATATTCAGTGTTTAATTAACCTTATATGAGGACATGTAAGCTAGATGCAATTGATTATTGTGAGAACAGAAAGTGCAACCTGGGGAGTGTCTGAAATGAAGTCTTCTAGGTTGAGAGAGGCCAGGTGTGCAGTGCTACGAAGACAGAACTTTTTCCCTACAGGTGAGGGAACCCACTGAAGTATTTTAAGCCTGAGTGGTGTACTTTTTAAAAGATGATTTGGTAGCCGTGGAAAACGCGTGTAAAGCAAGTTGAGAGACTATTGTAATGGCCCAAGGAGGGCCCAATGAGGCCTTAAACCAGAACAATAATAGGAATGGAAAAGTGAAGTCAAGTTTAAGGTAAAATCTACAAAAATGATAAATTGCATTTTCCAGATCCAAAAAAGAGAAAAATCATGAATGACAGGTTTAGTCACTGTAACCAGGCTGGGAGAGTGGAGGTGCTATTAACTAAGATAGGGAAGACAGAAGGTGGCAGGTGGTGTATCCTAAGACAAGAATAGTGGGGCCAACGAGCATTGCTCTTTTAAATAAATGGTCATTGCCCCTTTAAGTTTCTGCCCTTCCCCCTTAACCCACCCAGGCCCCTGCTGGATTTCTTTGCCCTAATTTACAGTCAGTGCCAGAGCTTCTGAGCATGCTCAAAGAAGAGCTGGCCTAATTAAAGCTCTCCAGAGGTTCAAGGTATTGCATCTGTGGCTCTTAGCAAAGAGTTCCATTTTGAGAGCGTATTTTCCCCATCTAACCACTTTTTTTCTCATTTTTCTTTTCTGTTGTTTTCTACCATCTTTTTATAGTACCTATATCTTTCTCACATAGCTCAAGAATAATGCATATCTGGGGTTTTCTTAATAATAAAAAAATAAGATAATGTTTAGAATTTTGTGTTATCAACTACATACTCTTTGGTCCATGCGAGAAGAGATGATTAACTTTACTTGGTAAACTGCAAATATAATCGATCATTATCCATTTTTTTAAAATTACAAACCCTGTGCACTTATCACTGTGTCATGTCTTTTGTTTCATTGGTAATTTGGTATCCCAGATGGCTCCTGAAATCTGGTGTGTGAGATAATAGAGCTCATGTATGTTATGTATTGTTTCAGATCCTTGGAAATCAGTGTTCTATACCAGCCTAAATGTACCCAGAGGTACTGCCTTTTTCAAAAATCTTAAGAACGTTTCTCCCTGTGCATAGACCTTCGTTCCTGAGATAACAATTTATTGTTAGTATGTCACAACAATATGCCTTAATAAAGACAGCCAAATACAAATACCTCTGTCAATATTAAATTGATATAAACACAGCAAATGTGATGGGAATAAATAAGCACAAGGGAGCCAGGAGATTTTGTAGGTAGATGTCTGGGAGGACACAACAAAAGAAAGGGAAGAAAAGCAAAAAGAAAGTGGAATTAGCAATGAAAGAGAGGGGTCTCTGTCATCTGGTCTTCCAAAACAACACAGGCGTCATTCAAAAAACATTGTTTAAGTGGGTGGAAAACATACTAAAATAGATCTAAATTTAATATAGAGAAATTGGCCATTGCCATGTCTCAAACCCTGGGAATAAAACAAAAGCGTATGAATAGAAGTAGGTCTAAAATTGAGGAGGTTGATCTCTTTCATATCAAGAGATATGAAATATGAGGAAAGTTAACCATTAATGGTGTTTGGATTTAGGTAGTAGAGTGTTTTCCTCACTGAGCATCCGATTTTTCATGTTGTCCAACAGGTGCTGGTGATAGATAATAGAGAATCCATTTAATTCAACAAATACATTCCCAAGTGCCTGTCTTTAATGAAAATGTCAACATTGTTACTGTTTCTGTTACTGCTGCTGCTATTTCTTCTATAGGAGAGTTATTCATGTATAACTAGGGAATCCTAAGTGATATGATGAATTTGCTATACTCATGGGGTCAATATATTGTGGCTATGATTCAGTAAGGTGGGTGAAAATTTGTCCTGTACAGGAATAAGTGCCTCCCAGTTTCCTGGAATGATAACGTGGGTGCTTACTGGAACTTCCTGAACCACTGGAGCTGGTTGTGTTTTGCCCAAGGGTGAGGTTGGTAACCTACGTATCAAGACTCTCAACCCCAAGTGCGCTTTATAAATTAGAACCAGAAATGTCCACTGCTTATAGAAGCCAAAGTAGATTTCTGAAACTTAAATCTGACACAATTGATCTGCCCAGGTGCAGAAAGGAGAAGTCACAAATTTTAACCTATGCTGAAAATCGATCAATATGAGAACTCATCCAACCAATGGTAGCTGAGTATTACTGTGTGCTAGGCACTCGTGATAAGAATACAGCGTTAAACCAGACCAAGTCCCTTCCTTATATTACTGCCATCCTCATGAAGACTTTTTCTCCTTGGCAGCGCACTGGATGGGATGGGTAAGATGAGAGCAAAGAGAAGGAGGGTGTTGTAGATGATCTATTATCTGATCATGAAATCAAAGCCAAATGAAAACATAGCAATGTGAACAAGCAGATTATAAAGAGGGATGGTATCCATTAAGCCTTCTTCAGTCTAATGGGTCTTGTTCCTATGTTTATCTGTCTTAAGAATGTAGCTAAATCTTATCTCCTTATAGTGAAAATCACTTGGTACAAAGTTACATAAATGCACAAATTCACAAAGAGAATTTGCATGATTTTCAGAACTGCATGAATCCTTAATTTACTGGTGTACAGCTATTTGAGCCAAATGATCATATTGTACTTTTAAACAATATAAACTCATCTTCTTTATCAGTCTTCATTTGCATAAGAGTGTTTTATTCTCAGCCAAACTGAGCAAATCAAATCCTGTAAATTATCTGTTCCAGCATAAGACTGAATATTCTCAGTTTCATTTTCTACTCCTACAATTAATCCAGCATGGCCAAGATTCTTCCTTTGCCTTTTTTTAGTCCCTAAATCTTTTGCAAATCTAATGAAAGTTATGGGATTTCTCAGCAAAAAAATGAAGGTAGAGGCATATTTATACATATGCACACACACATGCATTTTGAATGCCATTTTTCAGAAATCACTGAATCCATCCCCTATAGTATAAAATTGATAAACTAAGGCTATAGGAGGTTAAGGAAGATGCGAACAATGGCTAAGGGACATGCCAAAAGTCACATTTATTCATCAGAGAGGGCAACCAAGTTCTCAAAAGTTTTCCCCTCATTACCTGAGATCACACTCTGGTGTATAGGTTCCCATCTCCAAACTACTTTTTCTTATCTAGAAATATTGGATGGAAATACATTATCTTTATAACACATTTGAACTCTGATTCCTTTATAGCAGAGGAGATGTGTCTCCCAGATTCACAGGGATTTCAGGGTTAGTACTTTACCTGAATGGGGCCTTCCCTCACAATTCCCAAGCCAGAAATTCAGCTAACTCAAAAGACAACTGCTGTCATAAATGCGCAGAAAGAGTCTCATCTGTTGTGTTTGAATCCAGAGAATGGAATAGTTTTGTAGCTTTTTTTTGTGGGTTATTTCTTACTCAACAGCCATTCTGCTTTTGACCTGCCTGAGTGGGCCTTGGAGATGTGGCACCATCAGGTGTATTTCTTGCTGGGCTGTGGAAGTCTGGCATATGGCTAATTACAATTTACACCTCCTTTAAGTGCCCTAACAATCCACTGAAGGCTGTTTCGTCTCTTTGGTTTACTGTTTGTAGCACTTTTTGCAGGCAAAGCAGTAAACAATTCCTTTGGAGGTGCTTTTTAATTTCAAGTGATGATGGAAGATGATGATTTTCTGTCTGGGCTGTTGTAGATGTATTCTGATGTATTCTCAGCCTGGTCTGTTCACTGACTGTTCCTAATGATGTGTAATTTGCTGTTTACAGTGTCCTGGTGACCAGCATTCTTTTTCCTACCCATCTTCGTTTCCTGGTGAAGACATGCCCATTGAGAATAAAACGCAGACATTTGAAGTGAGTCTTTTGTTTTTATGTTTTTATTTTTCTCATTGCCCTTTCAGCTCTGTGTGTATCCATGAGACATAAATGTCCTCCGTCGCAAGGAGATTGAGATGGGTGCCAGCAGCCTCATCACCCCCACAAGATAGATACTGCCCGCCACCAGTTTGCACCAGGGGGCTGTGTAGGATAAAAGATGAAAGGACAAACAATGAGAATACTATAACTCTGAAATGACGACAGGCACTATTACTCTTAGGGCGTCCGGGGCCAAATACTGTCCTGATGAGAGTTAACAAAGCTAAGTGCTGTGACAATTGTTTTACTTATTTGCTAATTGCCAGAACTGCTTGATGTGTTGCCAGATCTGCTTTATGTGACCTTTATGTTACCTATCTGCTAATCCACTAAATTGCAAGGTTTGCTTCTGTAAAAGGGGTCATCGTGACCCCATGCTTGCTTTTTGCTTCTTTTGCCAACTTTTAGCGCACCTGTTTGTCCCTTTGCCAACTTTCAGACTATAACAACCCCAACTTCAGACCCCTCAGTGCTCTCTCACTTAGTCTGCCCTAGTCTTTGCTGAGATAGCCCTGCAGTTAATAAAAGACTCGTTTTTGAACTTCTAATTTGAGACGGTTGTCCTTATCTCGCCCCATAACAGACGAGTGTCTCTTAAAACAACATAGCGTGGAAAGATACCGCCTCAGACTTAATGCAGTTTTTAATTTGTTGGGTATTAAGATGCAAGCTGATAACTAGACATCACTTAAGCAGAGAGGTTTTCTATTTAATGAAGTGGCTTACACAGGGAATAGGCATTCTGATAGAGATGGTCTGTTGACGTTGGATATAGAAGGACAGCATGGATTTAGTCCCCAAGCTCTCTGCTGGCACTGCCAACAGATGACCAGCTGGCACCAAATATGAACATGACAGCTTGGTGCACTCAACTGAGACCCACGTTTCTATTTTCCTTCATACAGGGAGTAGCTAAAAACGTGATCTCTAATTCCCTTATTGGCATGGGGCAATGCAGAAATAAATGAGTTTTCAGTTAATGATTCTAAATAAAAATGTATCCAATAGCTTAGAATTTTAAAGTTGAAGCTCAACAGAATGTTTTAGGAACTAAAGAGACCTGTAGACTAAAGTAATGTGAGCCCCATGAGTTTTCCACTGTATGAACACACCTACAAAAGCTGTTTATAGGGGTAATTTCAAATTTGAAAATTCAGCTTTGAGATCAATGTTAATGGAATGAAATCTTTAGGTAAAACCTGTACCTCTTTGATGGAAGTATATACACAGCTAGGAAAGAAGATCTCTCTCTTCTCCTTTAACCCTAAATTGCTTCATTTGACCTAAACCCAACTTAGCTATGGTAAAGACTCACAAATATTTTGAGTGAGCTCTTAAACTTTAATATTTTCCTTTTAATTAATATCTCTTTTTTAATTGTAAGGACACCTTTAAAAGTGCCCCCCCCGAAACTCCCCAGTAATGGTTAAAAAGAGGAAAAAAACAAGATAATATGACCAGCACTTATGAGAACCTGCTGAGTCCAGTGAGAACTATTGGACTTTAGGGTCAGTTGGGCTAATTGGGCAGGTTGCCTCCTGGAAAACGGAGCTGTTCTGGAGAACACACAGCCTCATACATAGATAGATGCTCTGTGCTTGGAGACTAGGAAGTCTTACACTTTCTACAAACAGTGTCAATTCAGGGCCGAGGTGCAGCTGGAATTCTATCATAGTCATGCCTGCCTCCCTACTTCCCTGGCACCTGTCAAGGTCACTCCAAACTTTCTTTAGAATTATTTATGACATGTTCTCCAAGACAATTTAAAAACATGTCCATATAGAGAACCAAAGTACAAAGTTACATGAAACACAAAACTTTACAGAAAAGAGAATGTAGGGCTGATTATAGCATGGGTGGGGGTGGAGGCTTCCTGAGAAAGAACTTTGATGTGATTGCTTATGGTATTTTTTTTATATCTTTCACTTCTCGCTATATTCATTTTTTTCAGTACATGGATATATTTGTAATAACTGATTTGAAGTTCTCGTCTGCTAATCTACCAATTCTGTCATCTCTTCATTTCTGGGTTTGTTTCTATTGGCTAATTTTTCTCCTGGTTATGGATCCCACTTTCATTCTTCTTCTCATCTGTAGTCATTTTTTACTGACTACTGTAAATTGTAAATTTCATTATTGAGCATTGGATTTTGTTGTCTTATATAGAATGGTAGGCTCTGGTCTAGCAAATAACTGATTTACTCATGTACTAGCTTGAGTTGAACCTTGTTCTTCAATGTTGTTGGAGTAAGTTTACGGTAACCTTTACTATAGGGCTAACTTATTCCTTCTGCAAAAGCATAACTGTTCTGAAGTTTGTATGAACGCACAAGTGTTCACTGTAGACTTTTCATACCAATTTGATTTTTGCCTTATTCATGCCCTAGAACTGCTGAGGTCACAAATGATGGTTTTTGTTTGTTTGTTTGTTTGTTTGTTGTGGCGGAGTCTCACTCTTTCACCCTAGGTAGAGTGCCATGGTGTCATAGCTCACAGCCACCTCAAACCCTTGGGCTCAAGTGATCCTCTTCAACAACGTTGAAGAACAAGGTTCAACTCAAGCTAGTACATGAGTAAATCAGTTATTTGCTAGACCAGAGCCTACCACTCCATATAAGACAACAAAATCTAATGCTCAATAATGAAATTTACAATTTACAGTAGTCAGTAAGAAATGACTACAGATGAGAAGTGATCTTCCTGAGTAGCTGGGACTATAGGTGTCTACAAAAACACCTGGCTAGTATTTTTGTTTTTAATAGAAATGGCATCTCACTCTAGCTGAGATTGGCCTCAAACTCCTGAGTTCAGGTGATCCTCCTATCTTGGCTTCCCAGAGTGCTAGGATTATAGGCGTGAGCCACCATGCCCAGCCAGCCGGGTCTGTTATTTTCTGTCATTACACTCTCTGTGCACCCTTCATAGCATTAACCGCAGTTGGTAATTTCAGGCATGTATTTACTTACTTTTGTCGCTTTCTGTTATTAATATGAAACTAAAGGGAAGGACCACACCTGCCTTGTTCACTGCTGTCTTGCTCAGGGTCTAGCACAGTGCCTAGGGCACAGCTGGTACTCAGTACGTATTTGTTGAATAAATGAATTTAATACTTACAATAAACCAGAGCTGATGGTTCTACTCATTAACTATCATATTATACATAGCTGAAAGGGAAATTACAATGTTTTTGTTAACATTACAGAGGTTTGGCAAGTCAGACATGAAAGTAAATTTGAAGTTGCGTGTGAGTAGATTCCTTAGCTGAGGGAGGAGGGTGGTGGGAGGAGGATAGAGAGAAGCACAAGTGCAGAGAATGGGTTAAAGGGTAAGGAAATGAGAGGGAGCAAATGCCTTTTGAACATTTAACCCCTTGGCTGTGTTCTCCCAAGAACTTTGTCTTACAGATTTCTTTTCCTACATATTAAGGCCCTGAAAATTAATGTGAAGGAAAAACAAATTCAACCCCTAGGTTAGTTTCTCCAAGTAAGTCCTTGGGGTCCTGTATTAGTTTCCTATTGCTACTGTAACAAATTGTCACAAATGTAATGGCTGAAAACAGTAAGATTCACTCTTCTTACAGTTCTAGGGGTGAAAAGTCTGAAATGAGACTTAAGAGGCCAAAATCAAGATGTTTGCAGGGCTAGTTTTTTCTGGAGGCTCCAGGGGAGAATCCTTTCCCTGACGCTTCCAGCTCCTGGCAGTTGCTGGCTTTTCCTGGCTGGTGTTTCACTCCACTCTCTGCTTCTGTGGCCACATCGCCTTCCTCTCTGTGGGTGCCTCCTAGTCCCTCTGCGACCCTCTTACAAGGACACTTGTGATTACATTTAAGGTCTTCCTGGATAATCCAGGATCATCTCCCTATTATTTCAAGGATAATCTCCCTGTATGAGGATCCTTAATTTAACACCTCTGCAAAGCCCCTTTTGTGGCTCTAAGAGGGTGCCCCCAAATGTACACACATCTTAAGAAAATAAAAAACTATACTAAAATTACAATCCTCAACATATACATCAGTAACAAAAGATGAGTACACATCATATTTGAGGACCTCTTGTAATTGCAGAAGTCAAACGTGACTTGAGTATTACAATTTTCTTTTTTCTTTTTTTGCAGTTTTTGGCCAAGGCTGGGTTTGAACCTGCCACCTCCAACATATGGGGCCAGCGCCTTACCCCTTTAAGCCACAGGTGCTTCCTGTTTTTTTCTTACTTAAAATGTGTAGACATTTTTGACACTTCTGTATATTCACAGGTTCCAGGGATTACTAGGATGTGGATATTTTTGAGGACCATTACTTAGCCTACCATCAGTCCATTTCAGATTTCAATTTCCATCACATTACTTCTTCAAACAAAACCAAGTGCATTGATTATTTTTGGCATGGATGTTTTTTATTCTGGAATTCTAACAGATTCTTTATAGTTAATTTTCCTTCAGAGCTTTAGCAATTTTCAATGCTAATCAAAGTTTCACTGTAGATATAATGCCACTTATTTCTTTTAGTCCTCAAATTTTGCTCTTACAAGGGAGAGAAAGTATATCATAAGCCAATAAAACTTTAGGTTTGTTTCACGCCAGGCATCTAGCTATCTCTGTTGAAAGGGTTCTACAGCCGAACTAAAATAAGTCTTTATCTGATTAAAGATTTAGTTTAGGGATATCAGAAAACAAAAACCTTCAGAGATTTCTGTATGGAAAGTGCTAAGTAACACCTTTTAATATGTTTCTGGTCTGATTAGATCTTGTCCCACTTACCTAGATGAAGTAGAAATCAGTGCTAAAGTTTTGTGTTTTTCAGCCTCAACCCCACAGAACTGGAGCTTGAAAATCAATGTGAATGGTGTGTGCCCTTTAGTCTGATATTGAATAGCCCTGAAAACCTGCCAAACTACATAACCCCAGGCTAAAGTCTAGTTATATTTAAGGAAATCACTGTTACTGACCACTCCCTGAAGATGGAGTAAGTGTCGGACCTGAGTTGGAAGCCTGAGTCCAGAGGCTGGAGCTGTTTTTTGAAGGAAATCTGGGCCTGTGCCACGCAGGTAGGAAGCTGTTTCTGGAAAGAACCCCAACTTCTCAGCTCACTTGCAATGGATATGTATTAGTTATCATGCTTATAGTACAGTGCTATCTAATACAAATATAATGTGAATGTTATACATATTTAAATGTCACTGAGACTTTTCTAGCAGCCACATTTTACAAAGCAAAAAGAAACGAGTGAAATTAATTTTAATAATATGGTTTATTTAACTCATATAGCCAAAATACTTTCTTTTTAACATGAATCAATAAAATAATTATTGAGAGATTTTACATGATTTTATTTTCATATTAAGTCTGAATTCTAGTGTGCAACTCCATGACACTCAGTTTGGACCAGCCTCCGGTCCCATGCTTAGCAGCCCCATGTAAGTTGTGGCTACCACATGGGACAATGTTGTAATAGCCTTTTTTTGTGACTGGTAAAACTTTACTTGGTCGATAGGTGATTCTTCTGCCATCGTTGATAAACTCTTTTACTCCTTTGTATAATTCCTTGGTTCGTTGTAATTTTGCTTACTAGATTTCATTCGAGCTGCTTTTACTTCACTGGGAAACACGAACTTTCTCTTCAGGATGGAAATTGGAGGAGAGCCTCTGAAATACAATAATTTTTATCTCCTGGTTAGCTTCATAGATGCTCTCTGAGCCTTTCAAAAATATATCCTCTAAGTCCCAGGATGTGACCTTGGCCTAAAAGACGGCACATGGGTAAGGGGAGTGGAACCATGTTGCCAATGCTCCTGCAAAGCCCAAATGCCTCCACAGATAGCAGCAGCCCCCCACACCCTGAAACGGGGGCTCACTTTGGGGACAGACTTATTTTCTCCTATGTAGATGTTTCCTCAGTCTCTGCTTCAGGAAACAGTCTTGAACTGGGATTCTGAAAACCTGGTTTTATTAGCTGGTTGGGAGACCTTGAGTCATCTACTAAACTCTTTGACCCTCCTAAACGCTTATTAGTAAAATGATGACTTTTGATACTAAGCTGTTAGTATCAAAACTAACATAACTTCACTGAGAATCCTAATACTTTCAACAGATCCAAGTGGAGCTATTCTGATAACCTGGTAAGAACAGGGATAACGGGTGGACCAGAGAGCCACTGCCTCTGCCTTCCTTTTGAATTTGGGACACAGTTTGAACACCTGGATGGACTGGTCTCATTAGACATTCTAATTCTCTGTCATTCTCTGTTGTACTCTATCAGCCAGTGCTCCCACTCAGCCAAGATGTAGCCTAAGAATAAAGTAAATGGGAGATCATTCCCAGGGAGCTTTGAGGCTGGTTAGGAGGTGCATAGGTTCCAAGTACATTTTGGGGGGAACCCCCAAGAGCCTGGTCAATAGCATATCAAGCACATCATTTTCTTCAGTTATATTAGAGACGATTTTTTTGAGGTCTTAAACATTTGTTCAAGTCCTTTAGAAAGTCGTAGGCTGTGAGTGCTGTGTCATTATTACTTGGTGGTCACTCTGAGCCCTGAGGAAGGTGTCTACATGTAGTGTCTACACAGACCCAAGTCTGTCAGCTTCCGGAGATGACCAGTGATGGCACAAAATAGGCTGATGAACAAAATATTCCATTTCCTTCCTGCAACTCTTGTTTAACTCCAAATAATTCCTTTCTTGCAGGTAGAATATAATAAGAGCTAGTCTCAGATATCAAAACCATGAGTGAATGAGTGAAGAAAAGGGTGAGCTACGCACAAATTATAGTAGAACCAAAGCTCAGTAGATTTTAAAATACTTGATGTGAACCTGAGTATTTCAGAATATGTG
The DNA here is from genome assembly GCA_963573935.1 of Arctocebus calabarensis. Lineage (NCBI taxonomy): Eukaryota > Metazoa > Chordata > Mammalia > Primates > Lorisidae > Arctocebus > Arctocebus calabarensis. The sequence goes on along the minus strand of CAUYON010115080.1, from coordinate 20,689 downwards.
GCTGTTGACATAAAAAAACAACGTCTGACTTAGATACTTCTGAGAGAAAAAAATATATACTTAATTGTAGGGCAAATAATATAATCATTAGATGATTAAATTATTTTGTCCTGTTTTTCTAATCTACTTGATATTAATATTGTGAATTTAGGCAATATTTAACTTTGTGGCACTATCAGAAAATGAAGTACCCTGCTTAAACAAAAAATAAAATAACCCTTTTAATAGAACCATGTAGACCCTCCATTTAGTTAAAGCCCTGTGGTGAGTATTTGACTGTTTTCACCGAAGGCCAATTCCCTCGAAGCATTCACTGCTTGAAGATCACAGGTGAGGCATGGGAGACAAGGCTTCCTATTCCTGACCAGATGGCAAACTTCACTTCTGCCCTCAACCTCAGTCCTGGGGATGCCAAGAAGTGAAAGAGAGAGAGGAACTAGCCAAACAATCAAAACAAATAACAACAACAAAATCAAGACAGGAAAAAAGAGCAAAGATCGTAATGATTTAGGGAAACAATCAGAAGAATGAAAACAAAGTAATATGGAGTAAAAAATTACTCCGTATTATACTTCCCATCTCTCTGCTGAAATTTTTCAATGCTTCTTGTCCTCCTTTCCCACAAGATCCTTTAACATACTTCTCATATTTATTTAAAGTTCTTGTCTGATAATTTGGACATCTGAATTAGGTCTTTGATTGCCCAATGACTTCACAGTGTTTATGTGTGTATGTGTGTCTTGTAATTTTTGGTTGAATACTGGACATTGCATGTAGAAGAATGAGATTGAAATAAACATTTGTGTCCAGAAAGAGATATACATCTTTCCTGACAGACTGTTGAAATGGAGCGTTAAGCCAGGCTAGTCAGGAGTTGAGCTAAGTTTGGTACCTTCAGGGCCTGAGACCTCAGCTCTTCATTATGAGGGCCCAGCTTAATCTAGTTTAATCTCTTCTGTCTAAAATAAATACCTTACAGCATTGTTGTTAGAATAATTGTGCTAACATGCATGAGGCACTGAGAAGGTTGCCTGGCACACTGCAATAAGTGGGGGTTTCTATTCAATAAAAAAATGTAAACAAAGGTAATAAAAAGATGATAAATTGGGAGGAGATATGCTCAATATCCAACACTAGCAAGTGCTACACATCTAAGATTTATAAGAAACAACTTTAAAACAACAACTGCAACAAAAAGACAAGAAAACCAAAAGGAATGTGGGCAAGACATACCCTCGATACAGGCAATTCTTAGGACATCAGAGTAGCTAGCAAGTATGCAGAGGCATGCTTAATCTCACTCTCAACAGGATTGAAAACTAAGATACTACTTTCTACCAATCATGTTGCAAAAATTAAGAAGTCTGATAATATTGAGTGTTGATGAGGGTTTGGGGAAACAAAAGCTGCCTGCACATGTGTAAATATGTGAGCTGGTAGCCAGCCTTTGATGAAATTGTGCAAGAAACCCATTCCTAGGTGTATGCCTCTGGGAAATTCTTGCACAGGACTAAAAGAAACATTGCGCAGCACATATTAGGTGCTGAATAATGCCTATTAAACGAGTGTTGTTCATGGTGAGTGGACTTAAGATGACCCAATCATTCATTACTTGAGGAATAGGAAGATAACACACATATGAGGGGCAGATTTAGTAACAGCTGGCAGGAGTCAATTTACTGCAACATACCAGGCAGTCTTCTCAGTGCCCCAAGCATGTCAACACAGCTCTTCCCAGGACAATGCTGTAAGGTATTTATTTTAGACAGAAGAGATTAAGTTAGCTTAAGATGGACTTGTAGTGAGGAGGTGGGACCTCAAGCAGCCTTTTTCTCTCCTAGGCTTATTGAGGTTCATTTTCAAATAACCTGAGATAATCTGGTGGTTCCCTCCTCCAAGTGCCTTCCTCTGGGGTGTAGGCACATGCCACCCTCCCAAGGTCCTTCAGAGATGCTCTTTGGGTGTCACTCATGGCTCTGGGCTGTGACGTCGTGAGGCCTTCTGAGGTGACTTAGGTCTGGAGGGCTGCTTTCTCCCATACTAAAAGATCCCAAACTAGTAAACTTTGGAGTTGTCTTATCTAATTTCTATAAAGTTTTATATTTTCCTCTTCTTTTCATGTAATTATGTCCCTTTTATCACTTGCCAGTGTTTCCTGCTTGCAGTGTTCTTGAACTGCCCACCCACCAGCTTAACTGGTTGTTGCTGGGAAATCAGATGACCCAGCTGGGTAGAATCTTACGTGTGTGCACGCTTAGGAGTCTGGTCCCACACATCTGTCTCTTGCCTCAACAGTGTTTAGACGGAATGGACTCAGGGACTTTCTGGAAACAAACAAAAAATTATGCCTAAAGAAGAAGTCATTAGTCCTGAGCCAAACTGTGAAGGATTCTGCATGAGCTTGGTGGAAACTATTTTCAAATTTAAATTCAAACATCTGTTGAGTCATTCAGTGCACACGCTGGGGCCTGCACTGGGCTGTGTTATCTTACTTCATTCTCGGGACGTCCTTATGGGGCAGGTACGAGTGTTCCCATTGTGCAGACACCGAAGCTCAGGAAGGCTGATGGCCTTGCAGAAGGCAAAGGCGTTGAAAGGTTGCTGTGCTGGGATCCAACCCAGGTCTCTTGGCGTAACTACGCAAAGCCTTTCATCCTTTTTTGTTTTTGCTGATTCCCTTGCTCTCATTGTCAGTTCATTAGCCTACCCTTAAGTGGCATACTTCTGTATTTAATTTCCTTTTTTCTAAAAGCAAGTTACTTATAATATAAAGTGCTCTCTTACTTTAGAACATTCAGGGGCTGAGTAGAGATTAATTAGAAAGTGGAAATTTCCTACGAGGAAAAAAAAATCACTATAACAAGAGGCATGATTCAGTTCTTTTCAAGGAAAGTGCTATTCCACCAGCCCACCTGGTCTTTTGCGGAGGAATCTCCTATCCTTGGAGCAGGTTTGTTTACTGATTTAGCAAACACTACACTGCACTATCTATTAAGCTAGGCACTATCCTGGGCCCTTGCAAACAGTAACTCACTTAGCACTACAGGTAGGAACTGAAAATGCAGAGTATCATCCGCCTCTAACAGATGCAGAAACTTAGGTTCAGAGAGAGCACATCTTCGTAGAAGTGACAGCAGCAAATTTGAAACCTAGAGGTTTGTCCTTACATTCCAAGGACATAAGCATTGCATCACAGTTCATTCTTTTATTTATTTACTTATTTTATAGAGATGAAGGTCTCACTGCATCACCCAGGCTGGCCTCGAACTCCTGGCCATAAATGATCCTCTTGCCTCAGCCTCCCAAAGTACAGAGATTACAGATGTGGGCCACTGTGCCCAGCCCCATTCATTCTTTACCATCCTGTGTGCTGCACTATGCTATTCTGGGTAAGGAAAAACAATGCAGCAGATAGGAGGAGATAAAAACAGGGAGCAGCCCAGTTGACCCTTCTCTGCAGGTTGGTGGAAGGAGCTTTGAAAGCCAAACAGCCTAAGATGAAACTTCCCTCAGAGCCACTGCCACCAACTCAGCTTTATAGCAAATCATTATCACAGGGTCACAAAGGGAGAGAGGACCTGCATTTCTTTGTCACTTTGCTAGTTAATGCTGCTGTGGTTTGAAGCAGATTGAAGTGGAGGAGGAAACGGTTGGGCTTTTAGCTAACCTGTAGCAAGACAACTGCCCACTCTGGCTTTTCCCACTCAAACCATCTGCCTGGCATTTTAGAGGTAAGGGCCAGCTGTGTGTGCTTACAACACTAGGCTTACATGAGGGAAGTTGTTGAAAAGGGGAAATTTTTTTTTTTATAAGGAAGTACATTGGTATTTTTAGTTTGTAGTCATAAAAAAGGTCATAGAAAAAGAAAAAAGGATTGCATTTTGCTTCTTCTTCCAGAGTTTATAGAATGAAAAATACTCTCAATACTGTCTTTATCCACAGAGGGGAGCAGGGAGGTTATGAAAGCCCAGGTCTTAGCACAAAATAATCCAGTTTTACCCTTCAGGTTTGCCTTTGATGTTTAGATGATCTAGACTCTTGCTGTCTATTCCACTTTGTTCTGAGCTTCTAGCCTTTGGATTAGGTAGGTCACAGGAAGCAGAATGGGGGGAAAAACAAAAAAGATGAAAGGCACATTCTATTCGCAAGTTTGCTCTTTAAAGGTTGATGAGAAACAGGATGATGGGGTTGGAAGGAATAGAGATCCACCAAAGTTTCCTGGGAAATGCAGGAAGCTCCAGGGCCAGGTCTCTCTCTTAGCACCTCCGCTTTCCCCCTCTTTCCTCGCTCTCTCAGAGTAGCTGTCTTTGTTTCTCTCTACCCATCTCTTCCACCCTCTTCTCTCCACCAGCTGGCTTCCCCATCCTGTATTTTACAGAGCATGAACTTGACCTCCTACTGACATTAGCTTTCATGGGACTTTTGAATCCGTTTGACACTAGAATCTCCCTTTGCCTTCAGCTCCACTGCTCACTCCCTCTCTGTCTCAGTTTCCCAACTCCTAATTTGGATAAGAGCTATGTCAATGGTCCATCCTGAAGACAGGCTGCATGAGCCACCTTCAGGCAAGTGATCTCTCAGTTGTGGCAATTAGCATAAAACATGTCTGCTTTAGCTACAGGGACTAGACAGAGGTGGGAAATTCCTCTCAGAGGGGCACATGGGTGGGCCAGCATGACCAGCAAGTCCAGTGCAAGGCAGACACAGGCCAGTTACCATGAGTACACTGCCTGGAATCCCACTTGAAAGTAACCTCAGTGTTTGTGCCACTGACCCTACTCTACAATACAAAGTGATCAATGTCGTTATGGTCCTTCCAGAACAAAATCCTTTGGGTAGAATCCAAAATAGATGCCTTTGATACCAACTCCCACTGTGGCTAAGCTGTATTAGGGTGACTTCGTAGGGGTATGATCTATCACTTTAATTTCTGATCACATCAATGAATGCAAATACTGCCCAGGTACACTGGGAAGATCCCAGTGTAAGTGTGATCTCAGTACCTTCGCAGTTAGACAGCACAGGGCCATTTGGTGTTTGCACTGTGTGACTGATCCTCACCCCAGTTTCCTCATCTATAAACATACGTAGCACGGTGAAAATTAAATCCACATTAAAGTACTTTTCTTCACTCCTGGCTCATTGTAAGTACTCAGTAAACGCCATTTGTGAGCAGAGTTTCCCCTTTCCCAGGATATCTTTTCATACTTGTGTGGCTAGAACTTTACCTGCAGGAAGACATTAACATAAACTCAGTAGAGATGGGGTAAGGTAAGGACGGTCTGCATTCTAGTCAAGGTGTATTCATTCTCTGGGCATCTTTTAAAACCCACTTAAAACAATAATAATAGAAACAACCAAAGAAAGAAAACCTCATTTGCAATAAATCAATTAAACAGCTGTGTTATCAGTCAGACTTCTTAGCTACAAATAACAGAATTCTTGCTGATACAAGCAAAAAAAAAAAAAAAAATACCAAAAAACTATTGGATAACTCACCGACTCTCTGGGAAGGCTTGGGGAATCAGGGTCAGAAAAATGACCAGGAGCAAATGGTGATGCCCCAAGCAAACTCTCCAATGGAGCCACCTGGAGAGAAAAGTGCTGCCCCTCAGCCAAATGGACATCCCAGCCAGCACCACCACCACCAGCACTGGACGCCTGCTGCTGTCACGAGGAGCTGCTGGCCTGGAAGCTGCTGGAGCTGGACGCAGAAGTAGATTCTTCCCTGTGCATGGTCCTCGGCCTCCTTTGCTCAGGCCATGCTCTGTGGCAGTCATCCTGGCACCATGAGGGGCGATACTGCCGACCAGGTAGGGATGGAGGAGGCTGGAAAGATCCTCGTTCTTGGACAACACCTTTGCGTCTATGAATCCACCCCTCCACTGCCTTCCTCCAGACTTCCCATGATTTAGGTTGTAAGGATTTGGGTCACTCACTTTTAAGTGTATTGCTGTAGTTGTTACTTAAAACCAAATACACCCTACTGACATTTTCAATTTACGTCACTGGGCTCATGCTCCTTGACCTATAGCAGAGCTCCCCTTTTTGCCTGTTCACTACTGTCATGAGGAGCCCAACAGGCCCCAAGGGCTTTGGACCTCTGGAAGCCCTTATAATGGCAGCCCCAGGGTACATCACACACCCCCGAGTGGGACTGCCCGGCCTCTGATTACTTTCCTATCTATTGTGTGTCCAAGGAAGAGAGTGCACAGAGGAAATGAACTATGTGGTGTGGGTTTATGCCTCGCCTGTGCTGCAGAAACCAGAATTTCTCCCTTGACATGCCGCTTACAGGTTATTACAGCATCACACTGACCGAGAGGATCTGGTTAGGGCTCCACGATTTGAATCCCAGCTTCTCCTTGGGTGTGGTCCTCTGGGTCATAGAAAAGAGTACACTTCTCAATCAATTAGGAAATCATTTTACATTCAGAAAGAACTATTTTTTTTAAATTAAAATGTCCAATATTTATGTATAAATTTATTTGCAACGTATAACGCATGTAGTATTCTTTAATTATAGGTGTACCCAAGTACAATAAGCTTTAAAGATATGGAAGGACTTAGATGTAGGCACTGTCTTAATTTGCTTGGACGACTATAACAAAATACCACAGACTAGGTGGCTTAAATGACAGAATTTGTTGCTCACAGTTCTAGAGACTGGGAAGTACAAGGTCAAGGTGCCCATTCAGTTCCTGTGAGGGCTCTCTACCTGGCTTACAGATGGCGGCCTTCTTGCCGTGTCTTCATATAGCTTTTACTTGGTTTGTGTGCACAGAGCATGAGAGAGAGCAAACTCTCTGGAGTCTCTTCATCTAAGGACACGAATTCTGTGGCCAATGCCTCAACCTCATAACCACATCTAACCCTAATTCCCTCCCCAAAGCCTTCCCTCCACACTGGATGCTACGGTTTCAACATCTGACTTCATGGGGCACACAAACGTTCAGTCTATTACAGCTACTATTTTCAGTCATACTTGCCAATATCGGATTTCCTCTTTTCTCAAACTTGAGGGGGAAAGGCATCCGTCCAGCCTTTCATTAGCTGGTTATTTTAATTATTTTCAAGTGCCTACTGTGTGCCAGACCTGTGCTTTTTCAGGAATTGAAAGCACTAGGACTCACTGAGCTTCTAAAACCAGATTAAACATCCTCTTAGTATGTTTCTTACTCATTAGCACCTACGGTTTTTTCGTGCTTGTTATTGAATACATTTCCCAAAGGTTTTAATTTTTTTTCTTAGATTGCCACCTTTCCTTTGAACATGGCTCAGCCAACGGAAAATGACAAAGCTGTGTGCACACCATGCTTCCCTGGGTGACTTCTCAGCAGCTCTGCTTTTGCAATTAGTTTTTACCTCCTCAAAGGAGAGGGCCTGTCTGCCCACTATATTTGGCTGTTAGGTGTTTAATAATTAATTGCTTAGATTTGTGATTTTTTTTCTTATTAATGCTGGCAGGTATCTAGTTCAATTATAACATTAATTCAGATTTTAAAATAGCCATACCTTTTTCCAAAAGGACGTGAATTTTAAACTCATGTCTATGTAACATCCAAAGCTATGTTTTAAACAGAAATATAAAGTGGCTTTCCATAATCACTTCCACTCTGACAGAAGCAGGATGAAAAATTCTCTATCTCTGGGAAGAAAATAAAAGAGATGACTATGGTCCTCACACACCAATTTCAGAAAAGGAGGAAGTATGTCATTCTATAGATTTTCTCACAAACAAGGACACGTGCCACCTCATTCATCCCCTGTTTGTGCCACTGGTCTTTGTATGAGTGGTTCTGAGTCAGGGAGCCATGGCACACTCATGGGCAGAATCAGCCGTGGGGCAGGGAGGCTGGAAATCCTTAGCTACTTATATGGATCTTAAGAATGCAAACGATTTACTTTCCCCACAAATTATAGCAGAGTCAAGGTTTTTCCTTCAATACCCTTGCTAACAGGAAACATGGGGAAGCAAAAAAAAAAAAAAAAAGGAGGCAGCAAGGCATAGCATGTACAAACACGCCTAGGTTCACGGCCCAGCTCCACCAATGAGAAACTGAATAACTAGGGTTTAAGACACTCAAAGGAAGAAGCTTCCATTTCTTCACTTATAAAATAGGGACTATAATACGTTTAGGTTGTAAGTTATGAGAGTTCATTCAGAATATGAATGAAAGAACAGAGTGTTTAGCATATATTAAGTACTCAGTAAAGGTTAGCTGAAATTATACTATTTTCAGTACTGCTACTTATTGTTAATATCATTATTATTATTTTAGAGACAAGATCTTGCTCTCTGACCTGGTCTAGAGTGCAGTGGTGTCATCATAGCTCGCAGCAACCTCAGAGTCCTGGGGTCAAATAACCCTCCTGTGTCAACCTTACAAAGAGCTGGGGCTACAGGCACATGCCACCTTGCTAGCTGATTCTTTTACTCTTTTGTAGAGAGAGGGTCTAGGCTGCTCAGGCTTTATTATTGTCGTTAAGAGGACATTTGATGTAGCGGTTAAGACAGAGCTCTCAGTTCAAATAAACCTGGTCAAGATCTAACTCAGCCACTTAGAAATTCTGCTATCTTAGATAACTTTCTTCTTTCAGCCTTTCTATCATTATATCAAAAAGTACGTGGGATGTTGTGGAAGTTAAATGGACAATAAGAAAATCCACAGGCTTGACAGATAGTAATTGTCCTATAAATATTGTCAATGATGATGACCACAGTGCTTTCTGCAGTGTAAAAGGGCGGGAGGTATTGTATTTTGGAGTATTGGATGCATATCCGTTTGGTCAGTCAAGTACGTGATTATTGATGAAAGAGTTAAAATATACTTTGGGAGAGGGAGTGGCTATCCTAGCTTATTTGAGAAACAATAAGTCCATAAGAACAGGTGGTCAACTCTTCCCACATAATCCCATACCCCGGGAGAAGGCTAGAAGCCTGATAAACTTGGACTACATATGTATAGACTGACCGTGAGAGGTAATTGCTTCCTGGTTTAAAGAGCACACAATTTTACTGCAAGGAAGGGAAAAACCCTTAGAAATTATGTCATCCAATTTCTTCATTTTATAAATAAGGAAACTGAGGGCCTCAATGAAGAAGCTGAGGAGGTAAAAATGATTTGCTGCAGTTGAAACTCAGGCACTTAATCTTAGCAAAAGATTCCTAAGTCTTTGATAAAAGATGAATAAGCCTGGGATTTGTCTTGTATCTTTGTATCTACTTTTTCTGTTTGTGTAGTGGCGTGGCTCGAGGTTTTTGTTTAAAGATTGTGTTTATTTGCCAACTGAAAACCGAAAGAGAGAGAGTCAATTAAAAGAATCTTTCAAAATGTCTGGGTGTTTCATCTGCTATTTTGTACATACAAATAACAAGAGAAGGAAAACTAACATTAACTAAGTGCTTCCTGAGTGGAACCACTTTTCCATAAAGTGTCTTAAGTAAATTCCATCACCATCTTGGAAGGGAATCTATCCACTCCTCAGGATTCAGTCCGGAAAACAGAAACTAGGCTTGCTATCTTTGTTTTTGTTTGTTTGTTTGCTTTTGAGACAGGGTCTCATTTCTGTCACCCAGGAGGCCAGAACGCAGTGCCCCTATCATAGCTCACCGCAACCACAAACCCCTGAGGCTCCTCCTGCCTCAGCCTCTTGGCTACAGGCACGAGCCACCATGTCCGGCTAATTTTTTTTTTTTTAATTTTTTTTGCAGAGACAGGCTGTCATTCTTGCTCAGGGTGGTCTTGAACTGCAATCCTCCCACCTTCTCCACCCAAAGTGCCAGGATTGCAGCTGTAAGTGATAGCACCCTGCCCAACTATCTTAAGTAGAAAGGGAATTTGGTGTCTGTGAAGTATTGAAAGATCTAAAAATGCACAAGCTTTAGGCAAGAGCCCTAGAAGTGACTCTGAATTGACCCCACGGTACCACTATGGATTTATCTTGCTGAGAGGACTCCTCCCCCTATTAGGGTTGGAAGGCTAGGAGACCAGAAGGTTCCACACGTGCTGCCCACTCTGAGACCATGACATCAAAACCTTGCATTTGGGACATGACTCCCACTGGGACTACTGGCCCCACAGCGGTGCCATAACTACTGCATCCTTCCAGAAAAGTCCAGTGCCTCAATGCGCTTCAAACGATCACATATTTTCCTACTTGACCGGGTTTCAGAGTCAGTTCTCTCTGTGTACATCAAGTTGGTTGAAACTAAGTCACATCAAGAGCCTTGATTGCAAGGGAGTTTGATAATTATAGGCTTCAGCTTTTCAAGCCTCTGCAGAACAAAAAGTCACATTAGAAGACGATAGCAACAAACGTCAAGTAGGCCAATGTCCATTTTTAGAATTATAAAGCCAACACTTTGAGGGTTAAATAATTTACCCAAGGCCATATATTATTAATAAAAGGAGAGAGATTTAAGTTAAGGTCTCCTAGGTGACTGTGCTTATATCTTAAGCAGTTTGTTGGTATCTGGTATAACATTTATTATATTAGGTTCGTGGTACACTCACTTACCTGCCTAGGAATTCCCTTAAGGTTGCGACGTGTAGTAGTTGATTACCACACTGAGGGGCTCCCCAGTGCACTAGCCATGACCTTGGGTAATCTCTTCCCACGTTCGCTCTCAGCTTGGCCAAATGATTTGCTTTGGCCAAGGTGGTGTCAGCAAACTTGATTTAAGTTCAGTTAAGTGTTTATAGGTTGGAACACTGTTACCACCACATTGGGAAAACCAAAGAGCTGACTTAAGGATGAAAGACATTGAGAGAAAGATCTAGACCTCTGGGATTCCCCCAGCAAATGCAGCACCGTGAGCAAGCTCAGGTGAAACAGCAGAACAACTATTCAGCCAACTCACAGAATCGTAAGAAACAGTAAATTGCTGCTTTTAGTCTCTAAATTTGGGGGCTTTAATAGATAATTAAGGGAGTAATAGAAAACCAAAACACATACTTATTACTTATCGATGTATTAGGATAGATTACTATGTTAGTCTATAATATTGTTAAAATACTGTTTATGAATTCAGTCAGCAATTATTTAATTGCATCCATTATCTCACAGGCACTGTGACAGGCACTGAGGGATATAATAAGGAACCAGACAGAGGCCCTGCATCCAGGGTTCATACCCCTTATGGAGAAGCATCTATTAAGGAGTGTGAACAAACGAAGAAATGGTTATGAGATTATGAGTTATGGGCCACAGAGGGTAAACACTGGGTGCTATGGCAGAGCCTAACCAGGGCTTCTAACTCCTAACGCAGTTTGGGAGATGGTGTCATAGGAAAATGCCTGATGCAAATACTAAGTACATATTTATTTTCAGTTATTATAGATGAAAGAGAAATTCAGCAATTTGGTCAATGTCACTCAATTATTGCAACTAATATAAGTTCTTTGGAATCTCATTTAGGGAATCATTTATTTTCATAGGTATTTTCAGGTTTTTGTTTGTTTGCTTAGGTGATTGATTTTTTTTTGCCTACAGTGGAAACTCATTCTTGCCAATAAGAGCGAGGGTCTTGTGGTCCAAACAGCTAGGCTTTCCGCAGGCCTGATGTTTCAAAACAAATTAGCCAATTTTCTGTCCCAATAAATCTTCCCTAAAAATTAAAAAGTAGCATAATTATCAAATAATTAAATAATTCAAAAGTAACTGAGTTTAAGCATCAAAAGGGTACCAGAAAGATACATTAATTTATACAGCAAGACTTAAAGAAAATAAATATTGAGATATAAATTGGTGCCTTTCCTACTTTAATTATCACCAGTCACTAGCTCATCTCGCTATTTTCTTCCCATCAAAACCTGAAGGAACCCACAGATACAGTCAGGCATTGCTTAACAATGCATCAATCACGGGCAGACTGCCAATATGTCAGCAGTCCTATAAGACTATAATATGAGGGCCTGGCACCGTGGCTCCCGCCTGTCATCCCAACACTGGGAGGCAGATGCGGGTGGATCACCTGAGCTTACAAGTTTGAGACCAGCCTAAGCAAAAGGGAGATCCCTGTCTCTAAAAATAGCCAGGCATTCTGGCCAAAGCCTGTAGTCCCGGTTACTGAGGGGGCTGAGGCAAAAGGATCACTGGAGCCCAAGAGATTGAGGTTGCTGTGAGCTATGACGCCATGGCACTCTACTGACGGCAACAAAGTGAGATTCTATATCAAAAAAAAAAAAAAAAAGAAAGAAAGACTGTAATACCTATTTTCACTGCACATTTTCTGTATTTAACTTGTTTTTAGATACACAAATATCATGCTGTTACAGTTGCCTATGGTATTCAGTACTTAACATGCTGTACAGATTTGTAGCCTGGGAGCAATAGGCCAGATCATATATAGCCGAGGTATAAGCTAGACCATTTAGGTTTGAGTTAAGCACATTCTATGATGTTCAGACAATGACGAAATCACCTAATGATGCATTGCCCAGAATGTATCTCTGTTGTTAAGCAAGGCATGACCACTGGGACAAAAGTAATGTGGGCCAATGAAATGGGTGCTTAGAGAGGGTTCTAGGACCTCTAAGGAGTCCTAAGTGTTACTGATAGAAAAATTAATACATTGAGAAAAGTACGGACATAATCACTAACGCTTACTTTAGTTAAAATACATGCTTATACATAGAAACAAGGGCAGCAGTCTCGAAGAAAGTCCTCAAATAGGCAGTGCGGTTTTAATTAGTTGAGTATGGAGACTAATTAATATGCAAATGAGGAGCTTACCAATATTAATCATCTGTTTTACTAGGCAGCTTTTACTAAAGAGTTTCTAACGAGTTTGCAAATTAAGTTTCTTTGACATTAAAAATCAGCTAAATGCCTGTCTGAGAATAATCTCTTCTAACTCCAGGGTGGGAAGGGGGAATTTTTTTTTTGGATGAAAAACGGCAATGTTTAAAATCAATTCCCATGTTGGCAAGCATCGTGCAAGGGTTTTGTATCAACCCTTTCCAGGCTCTAATTGAAACCATTTCAGCAAGAGAGACACAGAAAACAGTTGGAACAGACACAAATATGAGTCATAGTGATTTAAAGATATATGACTTAGAAAGTTGCATCAAAAAACTTATTTAAGTTGGTGACCAGCATTGTTAAAACACCAAAGAGGTTACAAACATTTTTTAAAACTTCCTTTTATGTAGTATCTTTAACATACCCCTATGATTCTCTTTTCTTGGAAATATTGGCGATTGAGTCAGATCCTTTGTTAGGGATGATTTAAAGTGGGGGATAGATTACCAGGTTTCCTGTGGTCACTTTAGTTTTAGGATTCATTTTCATTTAAGTTTATGAGAAAGTGTAGGGGCCTGAGTTCTATTGCATTCATTATTTTCATTGTCAATTAACTCCGTTATCTCACCATTCAACTGTTAATACACAAATTCATAAAATACTTTTGGCTTCCCTACGAGTCTGACTAGGAAGAATGTTAACAAGGAAATTCTGCTGAGAAGATAATAGATGAGATGCAAATCTCTGAATTCACCTTTGCTACACAGATGCCCCTAAAAACTCATGTCTCCTGTCCCTGCAGAGTCAAAGGAGACTTTGAAATGATTCCCTTTCCAATCAGCCCACAATCCGTGCTCTCACATTTTGTGCCTCTTTCTCCCTCCCTGCTTTTCTATAAGCTGTCAGCTGAAGTTTCCATAATTCATGCTAATTTGTTACCAGGGATCATTCATGAATGTATTCAATACGTATTTGTTGATAAGTTTGAATCAAAGAGCTGAGTACCTCCAACTGTTATCAGGTACTTGTGGGGTGTGACTTTATATGATATGCAGCAGTTTCAAAGGACGGTCTGCCCAGAAAATAAAACATGTGTCCAATAAGCCCATTTGGAAGAATATGTGCTGGAAGAATGAAGGTTGTCTATCTCATGTGCTTGCTGCAGATGACTGAGCACCCAGTGAAAATATCCTGCCTCCATTTCTTCCTTAATATGACAAAGACAGTCCTGGTCAGGTACGTTGGAGAACAGAGGTGATTGGTGATTTTTTTACTTTTCAATTTTTGCAACTTTAAAATGGCTGGTGTGACAAACACGTTAGAGAACTTTCTCAACTTTTCATCTTAGGGAGAGATCTTTCTTTAGTCTGTGGATTTATTGATTTGCTGGCTATCCATGATAATGCGCCAATGGCATTCACTTCCAATGTTCAATCTGGGAGGTCTGGACTCTATTTTTCAGTCCCTATTATCATTCTTGTTTGTCTGAAGCCTTATTTCTTTTTGTCAGTGCCTATGCTAAATGTCCTGGCTGGTGAAAAACATCCCTAGGTTCAGATTCATTGAAATTCATGGCAAAGAGAAAGTCCTTAATCAAAAGCCCAAGATAGATTTTTGCAAAGAAATAACGGCCAGAAAATTAATCCAAAATGTGCTTCAGTTCGGGCGTCTGTACAAGCACGTCTTGGCGGCAGGTCTGGACTCAGAGGTTCTGGGAGTTGCAGGAGTGGAAAATAGAAATGGCTCTTCCACACCTGCCCTTTCTCCAGAGAGTTGGCTTCTCCTCTCCCGTGACACACAGAGCCGGCTCACACTCTGAGAAAGGGGGCTGCGGGCGGCGCTGCCTCCATGCCCAGGTGCCCCATAGTCTGGCGCCACAGGTCACTGTAGTATTTCACAAAATAAACGATATGATTGGATGTAGAATGTATTTCTGTGGCAGGTGCAAATCCCAGTGCTGTCCAACAGAACATTCTGCGTGACAAAATATCTATAAATCCGCCCTGTCCAATATGTAGACCTAACCACATGTGATTGTTGATGGTTTAAAGTACAGAACTAGATTTCTAAATTTATTTAATTTTAATTACATAATTTTCATTTAAATAGTCTCATATGTCAAACAGTTACCATAATCAATGGTATAGCACTAGAAAGTAACTTTATCCATTTGGATTTCCATAAATGAGTATGAATAAGTGATCACTCAATGGTAATGACACAACTATGACTTAGGAGCATGAACTAATTCTCTTAATTTTGACATAAATAGAATGAATGAATATTCAGCCCTTCTGCTATTGATGAAAAGGGAAGGATTCACCCTCAGTTGTCCAGATTGAATATGTAACCAACTAACTGTTCCCTTTGACTTTTTTCCATTTATTCTGCACCTTCATGTGGGACGCCAGCCACAGATAAGCAAGATTAATATTTCTTCGTCTTCTGGCTTAGGAGCAACATAAAGGATCATCAGGATAAAAAAATTATAAAAATATAAAGTAAATGTAAATAATAATAGTAATAACTTCAAGCTAATTAACTCCAAATGCTATTTGGAGCAGACCTCTGAACAGCTTGGTGGCAATCTACGCTAGAGCTAAATTTGTCATGTGGAAATTCTGGAATCAAGTACTATAAATGATGTGTTCTAATGAGAAATAAGACAGTCATCCCTTGAGTGTATGGTAACATAGGAGACTAAGCACAACTAAGACAAAACAGCATATAATTAAAAAATGTTCATTTTTGAATTCAAAAATTATTAAATTTTATCTTAAAATTTAATACTGTGGTATACATATACCATGGAGTGCTATTCTGTCATAAGAAAAGATGGAGACTTTACACCTTTTGTGCTTACCTGGATGGAATTGAAATACTTTCTTCTTAGTAAAATATCTGAAGAGTGAAAAAAAAGTATCCAATGTACTCAATACTGATATGAAACCAATATGTAAACAAACACGCCCACAGGAAAGAAAAAAAACAAGTATGTTCTGGGGGGGGAGGAGGGAGGGCGATTGGCGGGATCTCACCTAATGTGCCAAGGGTGAGGGAGTTTAGCTCGCCTCCCGGAGGAAGGGCTCAACTACATTTGAACTTGACCTTAGAAATAAAAACAATGTAACCTGAGCATGTGTATCCTCACATTCATCTGAAATTTAAAAAAAGAAAAGAAATTTGGTATACTCCAAGCCTTCGAGGAAATGTTCCCAATGTCTGCCACAAAAATAAAAGCAGCCAGTGACTCAGTGTGTCCACTCCCCGGTGTGGACTGTGGGTTTTCCTCCCTGCTGCCCGCCCCTCCCAGGTCCTCTTCCACCTGCCTCTCGGTGCTGCTCAGCCCAGAGAATTTCATCACTTTCAAATCTGCTACCCTTGGTTTGATGCCACCTCCACGAATATGATTGAGTTAGACAAAACTGAAAAATACATTTTTTTTTCGGTAACCAGGGATGTGAGTTAAATTTTAGGGATGGACTAGAGAGCATCTGCCCTCCAATCGCATTAATGTGACTCCCATGGAAAAATAGACCCACTTGTTTGTGCAGCCTGTCTCACTTCACAGGATTCTTGAGAGAATCAAATGAGATCCCAAGAGAGTTAGAGTACTGTGGGAGATGGAAACAGCAGTCAGATGATCAAATGTACCTGAATTCTAATCCTGGGTCTCGACTGAATGTCTCTGAGTTTTGGCTTTCTCATCTGCTGAATGAGGGTGGGAACGTGTGCTCTGTGGCTCTCAGAGTTTCTGCCCGGATGACGGGAGACGCTCTGCATGAACACGGTTTTTAGTTCTGATTCCATCATAGGCATAGAGATATCCAGTCATTGTCTTGGAGATGAAATTAGTTTACTTTTACCTAATCCCTTAGCTGCCAGTTGCACATATATACAAAATAATTGGCTTGGATTAGTTGTGTGATCTGTGAAGGTGAAATTGAGTGAAACAAGAAGAACCAGAAAAGGCCCCAAATCTGTGGCCTTGACTTCATTAAGCAGGCACAATATTCCTCCACGTGCAGCCTCCTGACCTTTTGCCAGCTTAGCCCTGCTGTCAGCAGCTGGGGGCCCAGCCAAAGGGGTGGGGAGAAAGCTCCAGGTTGCCCACATTGCAGATTATCCCGGGAATATTCAGGAAGAACTGTAAAATAAGCCCCATTCTTACAATTTTATCTCAAAAAGAAAAAAAAAAAACTCCCAAATAATGAGCATTTTGCTCTACTAAGAATGGTGGGATTGATTAGGTCCAAACTGTTAACAGACATCCTTACGGTTAATGAAGCAGCATTGAAAATGCCTCTTGATTCTTTGGGAACTTAAATCATACAAAATCAAGAAAAGAACTGGAGGCAGAATAGATTAAGCTGTTAGTTAATATACTTGAGATAATGGACACAAAGTGTTTGTTCTTGGAAAAGTTAATATTTATTGAGAGTTATCTCTGCAGTGGGCAAACAGTAAACTTTGATGATTATGGTGAAAACATTCTTTGGGTAATGTTTTCCTGTGAATCTTGAGTGGGGGACTGAAGCTTCTACCATTTTAATTCCTTTGTTAATGTCTTTATGAATGCAATTAACACTTCATTCACGCTTCTTTGTTTCTAGATCCCATTAGGATGTGGTTTATGCCAGTTTCTCTCTCCCAGGAGACAGCCTGCATCACACAGCATTTCACTCAGCTGTGTGGCTGAGCACTGACAAACTCAATTTACAGAAGGCCAGAGTGAGCTGACACCATGCTGTGCCAGTTGTCCTGATGGAAGGAAACGACTCATTTCATTCCAAGGTGGAACCCACCTTCTCTGAGAAGCGTGCTTGTGCAAAAGAGTATGGCGGACAAGGAGGTAAGGAAAGCCTCTTGGCTGACACAAAGTAAAATCCCTGTGGTGGAAGAAATGCTGAGAACCCATTTTGGTGTCGGTTTTTAAAAAGGAAAACTAGCTATTGCCTTGTAGGCACAAGAGGCTGCTATTACCTTTATCAAACATTTAGCGAGGGCTAACTATGTGCAAAGTAAGGGAAGGCCCAGAAGTAGAGGACAAATCCCTCCCATCTGGAGCTTACCATGTAAATGAGAGGCAGGAGACTTGCATAATATATGAGCTAGGGTGGAAGGCAGACGGGCTGAGTCATGAGTGAGAGGCAAAGACCCATAGAACGTAGGGAGGTCAGAGCTCCGTGTTATGGGGAGATTGGGGATGACTTAACTAAAAACAGTTCCTCTGGCCTTTCGATGGTCCATAGTATCAGAAGAGAGCAAGAGAGTAGGAGGAATTGCAGAGAGGGAAGGAGATTAGCAGAGATGCAGAGGTGCAAAGTGAGTGAGAGGGGCCAAGTTCAAGGTAAATTATTTTCTCTTTATATTAAAGTCTCTCCTCCAATTGATGACATCATTTCTATTTCAAATATCAGTGTGCTATTTGCTTAGCAGCCAAAGGCACTGCAGACAAATATATCTGAATCTTACTAAGATACTATACAGAGGGAGACGCAGGAGATCTGAAGGGAAATCAGAGACAAAGGAAGGAGAGAAGAAGGAAGGGAGAGAGGGAGGGAGAGAGGACGAGAAGGAAGGACATACAGCACACAGGTTGGCAGTACATTTTCTCTTTAAATCGAAACAATTGCTTATCGGTAAGCCTTGTACCTGTGCTATAATTTTAAGTTTGATTTTCTCTGGCCATAACAAAAAAAAAAAGCAGAATTTCTAGGTGGCATTATGAAACATAACATATTACTAGGAAAGGAAGTAAATTGGGCTATATAACCCAAGTCATCTGTGCTAACCTTACAGATGTGGAAGTCAACAACGGTGTTCCCTTGGCGGTTTTCACATTATGTAATGGTATGGAGGTGATTGGTGGTTTTCTTGTCTCTGGGGCACTCCAGAACTCTAGCTTTCTTTTCATTAGTTATGTATCCTTAGTACCAAGATCTTCCTCGTGTGTCTTTCAACCAGTCCTGGGCTGTCAGCACCATCATATTCTATTACCATAAGGGTGTATCTCTGCCTGATTGGCCGGCCCCTCGGCTTTACAGAGTTACAGACCACGGTCACGCTCAGCCACCTTTTGCATTAAGAATAAGGGTCAATCTGT
The DNA here is from genome assembly GCA_963573935.1 of Arctocebus calabarensis. Lineage (NCBI taxonomy): Eukaryota > Metazoa > Chordata > Mammalia > Primates > Lorisidae > Arctocebus > Arctocebus calabarensis. The sequence continues at coordinate 1,836 of CAUYON010115080.1, read as the reverse complement.
TTACATTTATCCCATGTGGCTGCTCCTCATGGAAAACATGGCGTCCTGCTTTACAAATAATTCCTGGCCCCAAACACAACTGACATTAACCTTACCATCGATCCTAATCAAAGATCTAAGTGCTCGTAATTTTCTGAGGGTTTTTTTCTTTTCCTAAAGCAGAGGGTTGTCAATTGTCGGTTTTAGAACTACACTGTGACTTACTGGAAGGATAACAACTCATTAGAATTACTAAAATAATTCTCAAACATTCAAAAGGGAAAGAAAAAAAGGTGATGGTCTGTATGGGTTTGGGAGAGTATGGTTTTATCTGAGGTTCAACCAAAAAGAAAAGAAAAGAAAAACCCTTTACTTTTGTTCTTGTGCATTTTTTTTTAAAAAGAGAATAAAGCTATTCTGCATTCCCTGGCCTCAAGTCACAGGTAGCAATGTAAAACATAAACAGGGTCTGTGTTTTGCTGCATTTGAAAAAGATATAAATGTGCAAATATGATGGAAGAGGTTTTATTTTCCTTCCCCTTCTCAGGAATGGTCTGACAGCCCCAGGCTTGAGAATGTGTCTCTCCCAAGTACTCTGTCACCCTGGTAACCATGGAGACCATGACGATCGATTAGATGCCATCTGATCTCAACCTCATAAAAAAGGCAGCAGATGGCAACTAGGCCACTAGACCTGTCTCAAGAGAGGCGGAGAGGAAGAGAGGGAAAGGGAAGGAGGGAGAGAGACAGGAGCAGAGGAGGCAGAGGTGGGGGAGTTGGTGCAGGGAGAACAGAGCACAGAGGCCGCTCTGGAAATGAAAATTTCAACAAAGAGGAGAAATAGAAACAAGGAAAGGGGAAAGGAGGGAAAGAAGAAATGCCAAGGAAAAAATGAAACTAAAGCCCAGTTGTGCTTCCACGTGAGTTGTAGGAAGAAAATTCCACAAAGAAAGCAAATCCGCTATCTCCTAACTTCCTACTGGTGTGTATAGGTCTCAGACGGTTACGGGAAAGGTACAGAACCCAGGCCCCAGCGCTTCGCTGTGGGACGCGCACAGGGCTGTCCTGTGGCCTTCAGTGTCGGTTGGAATTTGATGTTTCTGAAAAATAATTCTGAGAAGTGGTTCTCAGAGTGACACTGGGCAGACGAGACCTTCGGAGGACTGAATGCATCAATACCAGATGTGTTTGTCAACTCAGCAGTGTTCCAATTACTCCTAAAAGAAAGAAGTGATAACCAGGTCAGTAAATACCTAAGGTGAAGATCAGACAGGAGCAATTAAGTCAGTTCTGGCAAGCTGGGAGTCTTATCCAGTGTCCCAGAGCAATGTAATGGTTAATATGTGCGAAGCGTTTCGGAGGTATCAGACACTGTGTCAAGCACTGCGTATAGACTAGTAATTTAATTGAGAAAACAGAATAGGTTCAGTTATTATCCCCATTTTGCAGACAGGACCTGAATCTCAGGAGTCTTAGGGAAGTTGACTGCCTGCAGTAAGGGCACTCCTAGGATATAACACATGTGTCTAACAGCTTACGTGTCAGGGAGTGGGCGTGATTGCTCTTGCCCATCTTAAATTTTATTTCAAAATTTTGGTGACTACAAAAGTAGGACATATCCAATGTAGAAAATTATTGAAGACAAGAAAAACAAAAAAGAAAAACTACCTATATTCCCATCAGTTAGAGATAAGCATGATAAACATACGGATTATAGGGCGGCTCCTGTGGCTCAGCGAGTAGGGCGCCGGCCCCATATACCGAAGGTGGCGGGTTCAAGCCCGGCCTTGGCCGAACTGCAAAACAAAAAAATAGCCGGGCGCAAAATAGCCGGGCGCTGTGGCGGGCGCCTGTAGT
>CAUYON010115076.1:0-23968 GCA_963573935.1 Arctocebus calabarensis | reverse complement strand
ATAGCTAAGAACATAGTCAGTATAGCAAGCAGACAGCCCTCAGAATGGGAGAAAATCTTTGCAAGTTATGCCTCTGACAAAGATTTGATAACCAGAATACACAGAGAACTCCAACGTATTAGCAAGAAAAGAACTAGTGATTCCATCTCAGGGTGGGCAAAGGACTTGAAGAGAAATTTCTCTAAAGAAGACAGGCGAATGGCCTACAGATACATGAAAAAATGTTCACCATCCTTAATCATCAGGGAAATGTCAATCAAAACTACTCTGAAATATTACCTAACTCCAGTAAGATTAGCCCACATGACAAAATCCCAAAACCAGAGATGTTGGCATGGATGTGCAGAAAAGGGAACACTCCTACACTGCTGGTGGGAATGCACACTAATACGTCCCTTTTGGAAGGATGTTTGGAGAATACGTTGAGATCTAAAAATAGACCTTCCATTCAACCCTACAATTCCCTTACTAGGTATACCCAGAAGACCAAAAATCACACTACAAGAAAGACATCTGTACCAAAATGTTTATTGCAGCCCAATTCACAATTGCTAAGACATGGAAGAAGCCCAAGTGCCCATTGACCCACGAATGGATTAATAAACTTTGGTACATGTACACCACGGAATATTATGCAGCCTTAAAGAAAGATGGAGACTTTGTCTCTTTTGTGTTTACATGGATGGAGCTGGAACATATTCTTCTTAGCAAAGTATCTCAAGAATGGAAGAAAAAATATCCAATGTACTCAGCCCTACTATGAAGCTAATTTAAAGACTCCATATTAAGACTATAACCCAACTGTAGCACAAGAATATGAGAAGGGAGGGAAGGGTAAATGTTGGGATTGAGGGAGGGTAATTGGTGGGGCCACACCTACAGTGCATCTTAGAAGGGTACAGGCAGAACTTAGTAAATGCAGTGTACAAATGTCTTCATACAATAACTAAGAAAATGCCATGAAGGCTATGTTAAACAGTTTGATGAAAACATTTCAGATTGTATATGAAACGTGCACATTGTACCCCTTGATTGCACTAATGTATGCAGCTATGATTTAATAATAAAAAAAAGAGAGAGAGAGAGAGAGGCTTAGGGAGGCAATGAGAAAACACACCCAATTGTCACCTGACTCCCTAAAGGGTCAGATTATTTTAAAAGACAAATTTATCCCTCAAGCAGCCCCAGACATTCAAAGAAAACTCCAGAAATTGGCTATAGTCCCAGACCATAACCTGGAGAATCTTCTTAAAATGGCCACTACGGTCTTTTGTAACTGAGATCTGGAGAGAAAGGAGGAAAAAGAGAGAAAGGACTAGAAGAGAATGACAGCTCTAGTAATGGTACTCTGACAAACGAGCAACCTTCAGGGACACAAGGAAACCAGAGGAGTGAAAAACAAGTGCTTCCAATGTGGTCAGACTGGCCACTTCAGAGAAGTGGGGCAAGCCACCTGGCCCCTGTCCAGAATGCAATGGTGACCACTGGAGGGTGGCCTGTCCCCAGAGGCGAAGGCCTCTTGGGATAGTGACCGCATCGGAGCCCAAACTGGACTGAGAGTGCCTGGGGCAAATTCTCATGGCTTCAGCTTGTGTCATCACCCCTCAAGAGCCCTAGGTTTGCCTTATGGTGGAGCACCAGGAGAGAAAATTTCTTTTAGACACCAGAGCAACCTTTTCTGTACTTCTCTCTAATCCTGGTCTTTTATCTCCCAAATCCATAACTATACAGGGGGTGTCTGGACAGCCGGTTACCAAATTTTTCTCCCAGCCTCTATGCTGCAATTGGGATGACTTGCTGTTCTCTCATGCCTCCCTAATCATCCCTGAAAGTCCTGTTCCCCGTTTGGGGAGGGACATACTAACTAAAACAAGAACTTTTCCCTCCTGGAGATCTAGTCATGATCAAAACTCTTCACTCTAATTCACCTTCCCTGACCTCCAACTTAGGAAGTCCCCTTTCCTGTTATCTTGTCTTCTTCTACTGTTAAATTTATAGAAGTTGATTCCTGCATACATCATTCACAAGTAAAGTCCTGGAACCCTCCATCTTCTATGGAGGCAGGCAATGAAGACAGTCAACCACAGACCACCTACACTTGTGAGCCAAAAGAAAGTTTGAAGTTATTATTTAGGAAACAGCAAGAAAAATCCTAATATGGTTTTCTTTTACCATCACTGAATAAGTGCTTCTGACCTGACGCTGTTCTACCTTTACCTATTACTGATTACACTAATCAGATTTATGTTTTCCAGAAATGTCATCAAGCCACATGCAACAAAAATGGTTCCAGTCCATGAACCCCTGTATCACCCTCCAGAGAAACCCTAACTGCCCCCTTCTATCATTGCTCGATTCAGCAGGAAGCAGTTAGATTGGGTTTTCGCCCCTTTTCCCTAACAGTAGTTAGAGTTTCTACTCGAAGAGGGAGAATTGATGCAGGACATTTGGCGCCCTAGCCAGCTCAGTGGAGCTGGTGGACCTGCCGCATCCTCCTTGGTGGTGTCGGTGCTGCGGCAGCCAGCTGAAGAGCCAGCGGGCTGGATGACAGTCAAGGTGGGGGACCTCCAACCCCCACCAGAGGTTCCAATAGCCAAAAAGGCTGGACAACTGGCGAGGAGACACCTGTGCCTTGGTGTCTCCTTCACTTTACACTTAGGACTAAATGTGGAACCCCCATTTCCTATGCTTAGGTCAATTTCTGCTGAATTTCCTAGGCCTCAATTCCATGAATGGACTGTATCCATTTATTGATACATTCATTCACCTTGCCCCTAGCGGAAGGGACTGTATTCATTTGTTTCCTGGCCAAGGAACCCATACACCTATATATACCCTGAGACTAAAGGCCTAAAGGAGGAGACGGGGGAAGACCGAGAGCTTCTCTCTCCCCACTTGAATTCTCTCCCTCTACCAGGAGCCCCACTTGAATTCTCTCCCCCTACCAGGAGCTTTAGTGTTTTTTGTATTCTTTTCTGTAAATAAATTCTGTCTTACCACTGGGGGGTGGGGGGGGGAAATAATTTAATGAAGAATAATAAAATACATGTATTTAAAAATTCTTAGACTATCATTCAATGTTGGTAAGTTCCATAACTATATCTAAATTTATACTTACATAAAACACACAAAATGGGAAAGAATAATTAAAATATTTCTAAAGACTTAGTTTTTCATAAACTAGTTGGATAAAAATTAAAATAAATTTAGGAAAAAACTGTTTATTACTCCAGCTCAACAATAAAAGACTATTATTTCTTTGAGGCATCTGTTATGTAGTGATCAAATACTTCCTTGTAATTTCCCCATATGTTATTATTATTATAATATAGTCAACAGTTATTGATCACATGGTTGTAAGATTGAGTCTTTTGCAATCACATATGCTAGTTAAGTTTTAATAAATTTTCTTCATGTTTATAATTATGTTATTGCATATAGGAAGTAGGTAGTATGCCTTATAATAAAAAAAAATGGGAAATACTTCATTATAAAGGAACAGAAAAGGCAAACATTAGTACATATACCATCAAAGTATTAGAGAGTATCCTGTGATAAAACAAATTATCCTGAATTTTCCACTCACGTTAACATGTGGCAATGGGAGTCATAGGCACTTGATCATTATTATGTTCAATAAGATGAGGACCAAATAGCTCTTAAAAGATTTAGACCGACTGAAAGTAGTAGTAGAATCTTGAGTTGTCTTAATAAAACCTTTCTCAGTCTACATAATTTAAATGAAAACTACCTTAAGATTCAAATAGCAGGTGCATACACAGACTTGTAAACTATAAGCGGTAATTACACTTGGCTGTTAGCAATAGACTGACAGATGTGTTCATAAGAGGAAAGAGACCAACACCCTGACAAACTGCCATGTCAGAGTTACAGTTATCTTGGAGAATAAACATTCTATGTAACTCCTTGTTAGGAAAGAAGGTTGCATAGCCTAAATCTCATTTTCCTCTCTGTTGAGCATAACTAATAATTTAAATATATAGTTAGCAAAATTATTCTTAATATATTTCTTTCCTTTGTAAAAATATCCCTGTGCATAATCAAGGATGAAAACAACATTCTCTTTTGTCATATATTCTGTTGAAACTCTGGAAAACAGGTAAATAAGAAACTCTCAAGTAAAACGAAGCTGACTCTGAGTGTTATGAGATGTAATCCATAGTTTATTTGGCAATACTGTAGCTTCATCTGTCTGCTTTCTTGACTTCTGCTTTGGTCCACATTGCTATTATTATGACTTAATATTTGATAGAAGAACTAAAAAAATTGGTATAAAATAAAGATGAGGGTGAAAAAATAATTTTTAAAGGCTTGGGGAGGATTTGTACAAAAAAAATCACACGTTCTTGTATTAACTATTTAAAAAGAGATATTTACTAATCATTTTACAAAAGTGTTGAGATTACTAAAAACTCTCACACATGTGTGTCTTCCATTCCTATAGTGAACTAAATAAAATTTTAAAATGGATTCAGTAGAGTATATTTTTCCTGTCACTGGTAAATATAGTAATATTTGGAAGGGTGAAATATATAAAGCAGCACCTCCAAAAGCAATTAGCTGAGCTTAGATGATCAACATTCTTGTCAGTTGAAACACAACATAATCCGGCATTTCACAGGCAATTATAAGTTAAGAAGACATGGAATTAATTCCCGTAACCAAGCAGCTTCTCCAGCAATAAGTGCCATTTCCCAATCAATAGGGCTGAGCTATTTGTGTATAATCCATCATGATCTTCTGTCACATCAAGATATATCAATTTCAAGAAATTCTTTGGCATCAGACAGCCCAATAGTCTGCCAGACTTACTATTGAATAAAGTGGAAAGCAATATATTCTAACATTAACGCAGATAATTTTACTCTAATGACTGATTGATTATTTGGGAGGAAAGGGAAGCTGGTGGTTTCACTGCTCACTTAATCTTTCACTTAATCTTTCCCAAGAGTCTCTTCAATCAAGTCTACTGTTTCACACAAATTCCGAACTCTTTCCCTAAATCAGCATTTAGCTATAGTACAATACTCCAGTCTTAATAACCAACATTTCCCTGTAATTATTTCCTGTTCCAGACAGTGTTGCAAGGGCTGTAGTGCGTTCCTTATGTACAATATCTCATGTTATTTTTATGTGTAATAGGATTGTAGCTTTGTCTCTAGGGAGGAAATCTGAAGCTCAAAAATGGTAGGTAGGTAATTTGTTCAAAATTATATCACAAGCAGGCCTCAGAGGTTTAGTCTTTAAGAAAAACGTGCATTGATTTTCTATCCTTATTTTTTTTCTCCTTGTGTTTTCTGCCTTTACCTTGTTGATAATCTGCCTCTCTTCTCTCCCTCCATCCTGCTTCCCTCCCTCTCTACTCTCTTCTCTCCGTGTCCCCTTCTTTCCTCTCTCTCTCTTTCTCTCTCTCCCCCCTATATGTAGCATTATAAATAAAGTCTCTTTTAATTCTTAATAGGAATAAACTTCCAAAATCTCCATGGTACACCTTCCCTTATGTTGCTCTCAATTTGGCATTAACAATATCTATTTGTTAATTTGTGATCATTACTAGGTAAATCCTTCTTGAGACCACAACTGTTTTACTAATATATTTAAAATATAGGGATTCAATAACTCTTGAAGCCTACTGAATTAGGCATTTTCTGACTAATAAGCTATATGAAGAATATATAGTACTAAATAAGTCATTGTCTGTAGTAAACACAAAAGCAATGCAGTTATCCTTATTTTTTAGTTTTTTAGTTAAGAAATTATTGAAGCAAAAATTATTTCATGGAAAATAAGTAACAAAAACCCTTTTCCTTACTTGTCTGATTCGCATCAATATGTATAAAATGATTTGCCTTCCTAACTTTGTTTTTCCTTTATATCTTACCTAATAAATTGTCATTCCTCTGATCCAGTGATAACTCTTCCCATTTTGATCTAGATTCTACCCCTAACTACCAGTTAAAGTCCTTAAATATTTACTACTTTCTGCTGTACCCTTAATTTTTTGCATTTTGTTGAGTTCTTCTACTCACCAAATATGCTATTGGCTCAATTACCTGCAATCTAACTCTCATCCTTGTTTTACCAATCATTCTCAAACTACACAGGTATGTTTTCTACTTTGAAAGGTGTCTTAACTCTACTTTCATGCCCCAGCCTCTCATTTATTCTTCAGGCTAGAGCATTTTGGTTCTGTGAAGTCAGATTTGTACACAGATATACATTATTAAAAGCTATATTTTACATTTAAAAAAACCCTCTGTGAAAACTTCATAAATAATTTTCTCCTTATTTTGTCTGCAATATTTTTAATTTTTTTTTTTTAGTGAATTTTTTTTGAAAGAAAATCAAGTTAGGAGTTTGGAGATATCTAGAAGTAGATAGTAATTATATATGCTATTACTATTAAGTTGATCATTCATAAACATTGAACAGATTGTGATGCAAAAAAGAGACTCCCAATGCTGAGAGACACATAAAATCTACTTGGGTCCTTGGCTTTATGCAAGAAAGAATTCAAGAGCAAGCTTACACTATAAAGTGAAAGCAAGCTTTATTCAGAAATTATAGAAAATCTACTCCACAGACAGAGTAGAGACAAGTTGTACCTGCACGAGAGAACAGGTCCCTGGCTCCTGCTGTCTGAATAGTCATGGAAGGGCAGTGTTCCTCCATCATCTCTGTTCTGATCAGTTGGAAATTGCCCTGCCTCCATCCTGTTTTGATCAGGGCATTTTGAAACTTTTTTCTTGAGACTTCCTAACTCAGTGTGCAACTGCTTCAGCAATGCCCAAGGCAACGCCAGTACCAACGCCCGAGGTATCACCTGCTGCCATACCCCAAGCAGCACTCTGCCAGTCCTCATCTAAGTTACATGCATTATCCTTACCAGTTTCAAAAAGTATACTAGAACTAAACAGCTGAATAGTTGAGCGCAGTGACTCACGCTGGTAATTCTAGCACTTTTGGCGGCCCAAAGCAAGAGGATTATTTGAGGCCAGTAGTTTAAGACCGACCTGAGCAAGAGAATGAGTCTGTAAAAAATATAAAAATTATCAAACAGTGGTGGCACATGTATGGAGTCCCAGCTACCTGGATGGCTGAGGCAGGAAGGTCATGTGAGCCCAAGAATTCGAGGATGCAGTGAGCTGTTAGGATGCTACTGCATCTTGCTGGGACAACAGAGTGAGGCCTTGTCTAAAAAAAGAAAAGGAATTAAAAAGCTACACTAGTATAGTTCGGAGTCCCTTGGCGCATTTTATTTACTGAGTATTAAATATTTTCTTAATGAAGGAAAAACAGCATAGGGTTAAACACAAACAAATGATTTGTTTTAAACAGCTAGGCATATTTGTTACTGAATATGTGATTTGCACTTTATAGTCTACTTAAAAATTGAAACCAAACACTTCTTTAAATATGAGTATTTGAACAGCAATGCACCGCTGTAAATATAATCAGAAATCAATTTTTTTATTTTTACCAGCATATAGAATACTAGCCATTTTAAATATTAGCATTTAACTTTACATTTCATGTTTCAGAGACAAAAGCTATAAATAATTATAATTTATAACATTAAAGAATTACATAATTCTTACTCTTAACAGCAGGTGCCACCTGTTCTAAGCACTAACATTCAGGGATGTAGTCTAATTTTATAATATATAGTCTGAAACACCATATACCATTATAATCATCTAACTATACACACTGAAAAGAAAATAAAATTCAATAGCATAAATGATACAAGAAAAAAATCACATCTGTGGTATTAAGGATTGACTGTCATTTTGGGGAAAACATAAGAAGGAGAATACTTACTATATCAAGCTGCTGTTTCCAATTTTATCTGTAAATCATACTTGAAAATGTTACATATGTTCAGCTGTTATGCATCACAATACATTTAGATTGGCCATTCATTATTAAGGAGATTTACTGTATCTTTTCAGAATTTGCTGAAATAAATAATTAAACCAAAATTGTCCTTATTCATGTCTCAGAACATAAATTAGCGACTATGGCAAATAGATAATATTAATATGTATGAAAAACAAAGCAATGATTTTTCAATATGTTGTAACTATCATTAATTAGTATGAATCTTCTTTTTAGTACATTATACATTTTTAATATCTTGCTGAAACATTACTAAAAAATTAAAATGAATAGAAATGTTGTTTTTCAATGCTGTACAATAGTTAATATGATATCTAGTGACAAATGTGATATTCAAAAGCACGGAATTTTAAATAAAGATGAATTAAATATGACAACTTTTGCACAATCTTCCAATGTCCAACATCTGAATACATTCATATTTAGCCATTTTTATTATCATAGCCAAATATTTCATTACCCTATACCCAATTCAGGTGAAATTCAAGTCCGCAGTCTTTCCTTTTTAATGTATTCCTATTTAAACATATTCATAATATTTGATAACATACTTTACACACAGTGAGTTCACAAATTATCCACTATCAAAGTTAATAAGAAGTACATTTAAATGTCATTTCGTCTAGATTTTATATTTGATATGTTCTTTTTTAGAGTTTCCCATATTTCACTTCTTTAAATATCACGGTGTATGTGTTTTTCTGCCCCAAATTCTCTATTTGAAATTGCCAGTGGCAAGTTTTATCAGCCAGAATGGCAAACGGGTGGTGCTGATTTAATAATATCAAGAAAAAAAGGCTATAAAGAAAGTACACAGTAAACATATTATTAAAAATAAATATAAAAGCTGAAATATTACAATTAAAAAGTCATTCAAAACCTATCTCTATGCTTCTCTTTAAGTCTACCTTATAATAAAAATTTAAATTATTTATTCTTGCAATTCTTTTTTCCATTCTTTCCAGACATCTGAATTTTTAGTTTGTCTGTGACTATTTTATTGATGCCTAAAGGGCTTTTATTAAACCTATAATTATTTCAATATTTATTCTAATGAGACTAATTACATATACTCTGTGGAATTCTTGAAATAAAGATGTTTGTGACATGGTCACTCCATCAAGAGGAGTGGGCTAAGAGGCTAAAAGTTGCCAATGAGTTTGGAACTCTTATAGCATGTAAATAACAACCAGATTACCACAAATAAAAATAGTCAAAGTGATGGAATGAATTCTTCACACATCATCAATCATTATGATCTCATACCAAGCAGTAATTGATGGATTTGCTAACTCTATAACACAAATTAAAGAATTAAAAGGTCATTTTTATTGCCCATGTACAGTCATCATATTAATTCATATATAAATCAATAATCTTAAAGCATTCACAGTAAAAACAGACATATCCCAGGGAGTGGATGAATGACTTGGAGTAGAAGGTGTGAATAATAAGCTAGTACACCTTAATATTTGGTTTTAGCATAATAAAAACAAAATAATTTGGTTTAAGCCTATTCATTTTTAGAATGCAAATCCTTTTATTAAGTTTTTCTTTTTCTTGAAGGAGTTTATATGAAAAAAATTTAAGAGGAATTAAAGATTTGTATTCAACCAAAAAGTTAGGCTTCTGAATATGTATATATACCCATTTATAATTCCATTTTGTTCATTAGTTTCTATTTTTGATTTTAAAATTTTAAAATCCTTTATTGCAATTTGTTTAGCCACTTTAATTATTGATTTATTTTACTATTTTGTTTCATTTTAACTGTATTTATTTGTATTGAATTTATTAAAGTACAACTTAACATTTAAACATTTTGCCATTTTACTTAAGCTATTTTAAGTATTTTTTAATACAATGATTAACTTCAACTTTTCTAGTGAAGCATATCTCAAATGTGTTTTACTGAAACTTATTTTAAATGTGTTTTTGAGGAAGGGCATCATGGCGATCAAACAGTTTCTCCCTTATAGAACTTCTCAGTATACTGTGAATCTCAAAGGAGTGAATATAATTTATATTGCAGTATCACCCACAGTTATTTCACCATCATACACAACTTTACAATAATATCTTGTTGGTTTGTGAAACTCTCTGGGAAATGCACATCATGGGGTCTGAAATGCAGTAATTTACTTTATTATTCAAATTTATAAAGTATGGAATAGGATTTGTAAAGAGAAAAGCTTAATTCTTCATTCTTTAATAATTTTACAGATTTCCTATAAAATGCAGTCAGTATAAACCACTGATTTTTTTTCCACACAAAATGGCCTTATAAAATGTAGGTTTGCCAAATCACAATTTAATATAAGAATAATAATTTTGCTTATAACAATAAAAATTTGAAATAATCATATCTGTTTATTCCTTACGTGCCATCTACTTTGAATGAAGGGAATAGTAACAGTAGGAATAATAGTATCTGATTTTCTAAACGTTTTTTAGATACCAAGTGCTGCATCAAAATTGTATTACTATTATATTCGTTATTCTTTGCACCAGCTCTGATGTTTTGAGGATCAAATATGAAGAACTGAGCTTAGCAATACCCAAGGCCATAATTCTACTGATAACTAAAATTTACCCCCAGGTATGGCTTTTACTAATACCAAGCCTTTAAGCAAGACACTCTTGTGATCTTGTTCTTTTTTTTTTAATTACCATCATTTTAGTTTTTTTAATTTTTTGTAGAGAGGAGATCTTCCTATGCTGCCCAGCCTTGTCATGAACTCCAGGCCTCAAGTGAACCTCCAATCTCGGCCCCCCAAAGCGCGAGAATTATCGTCATGGGCCAACACTCACTCCTATGATCTTAACAGATGTGATTTGAAATTTGCTATATCAACCTCATCTAATCAAATGATGCTGATACATTTCTACAAATTTACTGTTACAGATGAGTAGAGAAAGTTACTTATCAAATTTCTTTGAAAAAATAATCACCACCATTGTTGACTTATTTGATTATTTTATTGGCATCAAATTTATTATTTTAACCATCTTGAAATGTACTGCATAGTAAAATTACCATATTCACAGAATTCCGCAATAGATTTCTACAGCTTTTTCATTTTGCAAAACTGAAAATCTATATCCACTCACCAACAATGCCCCTTTCCTCCTGTACCAGTCCCCTTGCAACCATTATTCTAATTTCTATTAAGAGTTTGGCTATTTGGCTCGGCGCCTGTGACTCAACGGGCTAAGTCGCCAGCCACGTACATCTGAGCTGGCGGGTTCGAATCCAGCCCAGGCCCACCGAAAGTCAATGATGGCTGCAACCAAAAAATGGCTGGGAGTTGTGGCGGGTGCCTGTAGTCCCAGCTACTTGGGAGGCGAAGGCAAGAGGCTCACTTGAGCCCAGGAATTGGAGGTTGCTGTGAGCTGTGATGCAGCACTCTACCCAGGGTGACAGCTTGGGTTAGAGTTTATCTGTTGATGGATCTATAGTTTGCTTTCCTCTCTGGGCTACTGTGAATGATGCTGCCAGGAACATGGGAGTGCAAATGTCTCTTCAAGATCTTGTTTTCAAAACTTTTGAACATACGTAAAGAAGAGGGAATTGCTGCATGATATAGTAATCCACATAGTAATCCTATGTTTAATTTTTTGAGGTATCCTCTCCAATATCTATTTTCTAGTTTTTTCCGTCATTATGGTTTTGATTTGCATTTCCCTTATAATTGAGATAATCCTATGCTCGTTTCCATTTATCCTGTTAATGTGACGTATTGCATTGCTTTATTTTCATAGGTTCAATCTTCCTTGCATTCGGGAATAAATCCTACTTGGTCATAGTGTTTAATTATCTTAATGGGGTATTAAAAATGGCATTTTGTTAAGGACTTGTCTTAATATTCATCAGGAATATTTCTCTTTCTTTTCTTGTAGTATTTTTGTCTTATTTTGTATCAGGATATTGCTGATCTCAAAAATGAGTCTATTTGTACAGATAAGGTATCACTATGTTGCCCAAACTGGTCTCAAATTCCTGGCTGCAATGATTTTCCCATCTTGACTTCCCAAACTGCTGAGATTATAGGTACAAGCCACCATGCCCAGACAAAATATATGTTTTTCAAAAAAAATCATAAAGAAAGAAAAAAATTGATGCCAATTAGTAATTATGACCCAGAATAAAAGCTACAGGATAGACTGCACGTGGCAAGTTTAGCGGCAATCAGTGTGATCATTTTGGTAACAAAATTTCTTTAGCATAAGCAGGAAAACAAAAAAAAACAAAATTCACTTTTCCTGTTGGTTACATGTCAGTTTTTTCAGAAAATAAAATTTTTCCTCTTTGTTAGCAGATAAGTAATAAAAATATTAATTCTAAGACAAATTTGTCAGAAATCATGTAGAATTGATAATAGGAAGGAGCCAAAAAAGTATTACATCGAGTTCTTTTGTTGCACTCAAAACATTTAAATGATTTACAAAAAATTAACTTGTTACTGTGAAGGATTATACATGCAACAAAAGTACAGTTTTAAATGTCATTTTGAAGGAGAAAAACTTGTGAGATACATATATATATATATATATGGTTCACTTGACACATATACAATGTAACATCAATTTCCTTTGTTAAATGCTTGACATAAATGAAAATAATATGAAGCCGAATTCAGCTAAGGTAATATTTTGCATTTTCTAGAATCCTAAATAGAAGCAGAACAATGAAGTTGATTGAAGACTAAAGTCTGAATATACAAACTGATGAATTTACAATCATCAAATATTTCACATTTTTTATGATTTACAGCTGTGTTTAAATAAATCTATCTAATTATAATGAAGCCTGCCATGTATTCATGGACTAATCCCATTTGCATGCTTAGAAATGATAACAGTGAGCTCCACTGAGCAATAAAGATTTAGATAAACAAATTGAGAAGTTTCTACACTAATTCTAGGTATTTTTTTCTGATATTTATTTGGCTCCCTGCTTCCAACAGATCATGTTTTTGACCTTAAACCAAAAGAAAGAAAGACAGATAAGTCAATGCTTGACACTTTCCCACAAAGACTGGGCCATCTGGACACTTTATATTTGTAACAGGTGCTTCTGGGATTTAGAGCCTAATTCTGGCCCAGATTCTGTTCTGTATGGGCGACTCTGTTGCTATGTGCAATTGTGCATTGCATTAATCAAAGAGAATAGAAAAGGCCAAGTACAGCAATTAGACAGTTGGTCATGCAGAAAAGAGTCTAGTGGCTTTGAGCCACAAAATGCTGAATGCACAGATGCACAGTGCCATTGGTTTTGCTCTCTGTGGTATGTTCTGAGTATGTGTCAGGTAAATGCCTTTGGGACTTCACCCCAGTCACCAGTCCCCTTTGAAAATAAAGTACATGTATTAACAGTAAGAGAAAGAAAATGCATGACTTAGAGATCCTAATAACTAGTGACGCTAGCAAAATAATGCCTTGAATAACTAATAGGATATCACACAATAGGCATAGGTGACAAAAAACTAAAAAAATGATAAATAAAAGAACTAATATGTACTTTCATCATGAAATGTTTCAATGGAACATTTATTAGATGAAATTACATTTTTTAGTAATTTTTAAGTAAGTTTTAAGACTCATAATTTTGGCTAAATCTTCTAAAGTATAGACAATAATTCAGTTACTTAAAACCACAACTTTCCGATTTATGAATTCGCTGCATTATCTACTATCAAATAATGTAATGAATCATGAGAATGATAATCTTTTAACTTTCCAGTTTGGGATGAAACAAATACACAAAGATAATCTTTTAACTTTCCAGTTTGGGATGAAACAAATACACAAATCTATGTATATTTGTGTAAGTAAAACTACTTTTAAACCCACATTTTCTTTACTAACTTTTGGAAATTGAATTATAAAATTAGTCGTATTTTATGATCTAGAATAATAGTATGATTGCATTTTACAGTGTTTCCGATATTTTATATTCTATCATTTATACACCACTTTTTTGTGTGTGTGTGTGACAATCTCACTTTATCACCCTTGGTACAGTGCCGTGGCATCATAGCTCACTGCAAATTCAAACCCCTGGGCTTAAATGATTCTCTTGCCTCAGCTTCCCAAGCAGCTGGGATAAGTGCTGGCCACAATGTCTGGCTATTTTTAAGGAGGAGGTCTTGCTCTGGCTCAGGCTGGTCTTGAACTTGTGAGCTCAGGCAATCCACCCTCATCGGCCTCCCAAATGCTGAGATTTATAGGTGTGAGTCATCACAGCCAGCCCTATACATCACTTTTATTTATTTATTTATTTTTATTTATTTATTTATTGGGGGGGTTCCCTATTTAATCCTAAGTGTAAAGTGAAGGAGACACCAAGGCACAGGTGTCTCCTCAGTAGTTGTTTGGCCTTTTAGGCTATTGGAGCCTCCAGTGGGGGTTGGAGGTCCCCCTCCATGCCTGTCATCCAGCCCGCAGGCTCTTCAGCTGGCTGCCACAGCACCAACACTGCCAAGGAGGAGGCAGCACTGAGCTTGCTAGGGAGCCAAATGTCCTGAATCAATTCTCCCTCTCCGAGTAGAAACTCTAACTGCTGTTAGGGAAAAAGGGCGAAGATTTGATCTAACTGCTTTCTGTTGAATTGGGCGATGATAGAAGGCATACATCACTTCTTAATTCAACTTATGATAATTTAAATATTAGGAGTAGCTAATGTTAATTTAATAAACTTGACAAATATTTCAAAAAACTACTGTATGTCAGTGACTCTTCTGTATAGTACCTGTCTGTCAGTAACCTTCATACAGGTACTATACATAAAACGTTGAGCAAAATACAGAATGTTCCTCCCCTTACAGGGCTTAATGATATCTGAGTGCACACATCACATGTTTAATGTTAACTTATATATTTTCATATAATGATATGAAAATCATTATTATGTACTAAAAATCAAAATTATATCATAGTTGGAGTAATAAAAACAAAGAAAGTAAAGTAAGGTGGAAATAATAAATATGCTACTGTAGATAGTGAGGCCAGGATAGAACAATTTGAGGTGGTGATATTTGCAGAAAGACTTGAATGGGAAGACAAATACTGAAAACCAGTGGGGGAAAGAGCACAGACCATGGAATAAGAAAAGGAATAGTGGAGCGTAACCATCCACAAATTCATCAAGTTGCATACATTAAGTATGTATGGCTTTTTGTTTGTCAATCATACCACAATAAAGTGATTTTAAAAAGAGAGAGCAAAGGCCTTAAGGTAAGACAGGATTGTTGTGGGTATGAAGCACCAACTGTGACCTGGGCACCTTAGTAGGTGAATGACCTATTTTATTACTGATTTGCTAGTACAATGAAAAGTGGACCAGTTAAATACTAAATTTGAAGTCACAGAAAATTATACTCAAATCCAGTTGTGAGGACTTATTAGATGTTTTCTTATTTGTGAAGTAGAGATTATAATAGCAATAGTATGGTATTGTTGACCATAGTAAATAAGAGAACACAATCAATGCAATTCTGGTAATATCAGACATACATTATGTGCTATATAAATATGAGTAATCACCGCCAGTATTATCATCATCCCCTTATATAAAATGTAATACTTTTTTTCATCTCTAGATGGAGAACTTAGAATTCAGATTTGTTTAATCCTGGCTGTTTTGTTTGTCCTTTGATACCTTCAGATAGTTTTTATTTTTTAGTTAATTAATACTGTATACCCAGCCTTTACTGTTATTCTCAATGGAAGGATATAAGCTATTTCATTATAATCTGAAATTGAAGTCTCGCATAAAAAAGATTTTAATGCTTAAAAGGAACACATCTTCCCTATAAATTTTAAAACACATTTGAACTAAAATGATCTCTTATATTTGCACTTTAACTGCATTTCAAGCATGAAAATATAAAATTGTTCTCATCTCTCAGTTTATCATGGTTCGTAAATATCTTCTTTCCATGAGCCACTTGGTCAATCTTAGATTCAAATCCTCAAAGTCTCTGGCTCACGTGTTTTAATAGTCAGAATACGGAAGATTCTGAAATACCAAGTTCTTTTCTAAAAACGTTATTTTTTTTTCCTGAGTAGTCCTTATTTAGCATCTATGAATAGAATAAAACATAATAATAATGATAATAATAAACTTAAGCACCACTGGACTGAAAAAGAAAAGACAAGCTATCTTTTTCTAGGGATAGTTCTTCCTTTTCATCACAATTACAGAGATTTTTGAGCAGTAACATCTTCTTATTCAACAATGAAGTTTTTGTTCTTAGGGATAGCCCTGATAAAACACTTGTTTCCCCATCCTAGCTCTTAATAATGACTCCTGAGAACGGCTTCTTGATAGCAGCTCTGGTATTCATCTTCCAGCGGCTGCTCCTCATAGAATCTAGCAAAACGTCTTTGGTGGAAGAGTCTTCCAAACCTACTCTTAGCTGCTGGATCAATTTCAAAGGCTAATGGCTTGTGGTGGCCATGTATTTTAAGGGCTTTTTCGCTGCTAATTCTTCTGTTGGCAGCTACTGTGTCCTAAAACTTCAAAAAGTCATAATGAAAGCTTTGGATTTTTTGCTAGGAGTGAAAACTTTTTTTTTAACATTACTGTATAAAATTGGTTTCCAGTTTAAATGAAGGGGAGCACAGATAATTGAATCAGAGCAAAACATGTATTCTTATCCACTTTCACTAAGGTTGCAGTTCACCTTGTTCAGTTTCTACACTGGCCACATTCAAGAATGGAGAAAAGACTTAGAAATCACAAATACTGCAAACACTTACATAGTAGGTTAGAAGACCTAGGAAATCAGGTTTCAGAAAAGGAATACACATCTAATAATTGTTCAAGATAAACATTTAAATAATGAAATGGGCTATATTTTTGTCTATATATTTCTGTGTTATTACATATATACATACATACATACACACACACACTCCCTGACCAGTAGGTTGTTCTACATACATGCTCAAGTATTTTAAATATTCAACTAGATTTTTTTTCATTCAACATTACCCTTTTGTTAGTCAGCAGTATCTCTTTCTTCTAATATTAAGTTCTTTGAAAGAATTCTATACTGTCCTTGATACAACTTTTACACATTCATTTTTTAAGCAAGGGGAATTATTAGTATTATACTATTCCATAGAAATTATACTAAAAAGTTGCCAAAAATAATTTTAAGATCTAACTTAAATTGATCATAATTTTTTTTTTTTTGAGACAGAGTCTCACTTTGTCGCCCTTGGTAGAGTGCTGGGGTATCACAGCTCACAGTAACCTCTGACCTCTGAGCTTAGGCGATTCTCTTGCCTCAGCCCCCCGAGCAGCTGGGATTACAGGCGCCCACCACAATGCCCAGCTATTTTTTTCTTGTTCCAGTTTGGCCAGGGCCGGGTCCGAACCCACCACCCTCGGTATATGAGGCCGACGCCCTACTCACTGAGCCGGAGGCGCCAGGCTAATCATAATCTTTTTCTTGAATTTCTTTTTCCTCTTCTGTATTTTTCCTGCTGACTCTAGTCTTGCTTTTCAGTTCTGTTGTGAGGAGTAACATTCCTGTGCTTACCCTTCATTTCTGTTTACACCAAATTGCTCTTCTAGGACTAAGTATATACTCACCCTGATGTACCTTATTTATTCCAATTTATCCATATGTCATTTTTTATACACACTTTTTTTGAGACAGGGTCTCACTCTGTTGCCCAGCTGGAGTTCAGTAGCATCATCATAGCATCATAGTTCACAGTAACCTCACACTCCTAGGCTCAAATGATCCTCCTGACTCAGTCTTCTAAGTAGCTGGGACCTTAGGCATGTGTTATCACATCTGGCTCATTTTTCTTTTTTTTTTTCCTGTGGAGATAGGGTCTCACTTTTTCTCAAACTGGTCTTGAGTTATTTGCATCAAACAATCCTTCTGCCTGGCCTCCCAGAGAGCTGGGATTATAGGTATGAGCCACTGCACCTGGCCTAACACACACATCTTTATCGCCTAAGCCCATGTCTTTTTCTTCAGTGTTGTTTCCGGAGTCCAAATGACTGTAAAATCATCTGTTTTTAGATAGACCACGAACACCTCAAACTTACTATTTAAAACTAAATTTATGGCCTTGATTTTCCATGGAAACCTTTGATTTTCCAATAATCTCTCTTATCAAAATGTCTTTTGTCTTTTTACTTTACACTCCATGAGGACGTTTCTTTTGGTTTTATTTCTCAGTATATCTCCAGACACTGGGATATATAACAAGACCTTGGAAACATTGGCTTGGAATGAACATATATTACTTCCTAAATTGAAAAGTTCATCTTGTCTTGCTTTAGGTTAAAATATTTGATTAGTCATTAGAAACAGAATGTTCATAGATTTTCAATATTATGTGGCTTGATGCCTTTTAATTTTTTAGCCTTCTTTTCCTTTTTTACAAATACGACCTGTATACCCTAGCCACACACTAAAATTATTTAAATATATGATTCAAGTAGAATTATATGTCAATTAATGTTCGGGTTATGTCCTAAGAAATGTGTCCTTGTGCAAACATTATAGCGTGAAGTTACACAAAGCTAGGCAGTATCAAGTACATATAGCCCTCTGAACACTTCGGCTTTATGATATGACCTACTGGTTTCTTCTGGGTTACAAGGCAGTTGCCAACATCTTAAAATGTCAGGATTTTAGGTAGCTGTCTGTATCCTTAGTTCTTGGAGTGTTATTGGTCATAAAACGACCAGACCCCTAAAGTGAAGCTAGTATGAAACAAAGTTAATTGAAGAAGAGATTCGTTTACAATGTAAGAAAGTTTATAAAGCAGGACACGTTTTCCATTGACAACAAATAGACCTCTATTGCAAAGCCAAGTAGGCAGAGAGGCAAAGAGTTAAGGGTTCCATCTGGCTGCCCTCTTTTAACCTGCCTGGACCAGGTCGACCTCCTGGTGCAGAGGTCCCCTTGGAACCAGCATCTTACTGCACATGTGGACCTACTACGAGCCTCTCTGAGATCCCATAGGCTGTGTAGACCACATGAGATTTAGGCTTAAGGCTGCTCTAAGTCATCTACAGCTAGGCTAGAGAGTCTCCCACGTCCTTTTGCAGTTCACCCACTAAGTTCTGACTGGTAGATGGGTAGGGTAGTCCCTCCTCCCCAGGGGTGAGCAATCACTTGAGAAAAAATTAATGTAGGCAGAGCCAGGATGATGACAGCCTGGGTTCTCTGCCCTTGTCCTCCTTCCCCAAGAGAGCCGTTTCTAGCTAATTACCTCTCAGTTCTAGGCTAACCCCTGCACAGCATGTTACCATACTGGATAGCATAGGCAATTGTAATGTAACAGTATTTATGTATTTAAACATGTCTAAATATAGAGAAGGCACAGTAAAAATATGGTATAAAAGGTGAGAAGTGGGGGCAGCACCTGTGGCTCAAAGAAGTAGGCCCCATATACCGAAAGTGGCAGGTTCAAACCTAGCCCTGGCCAAAACTGCAAAAAAAAAAAAAAAGTGGTGAGAAGTGGTACAGTTGTATTGGGCACTTACCACATGAATGAACCTTGCAGAACTTAAAGTTTCTGGCTGAATTAGTGGGTAGTGAGTAAATGTAAAAACCAGGATATTATTTTATACTACTGTAGACTTTAAGAATGCTGTGGCTACACTAAATTTATAAAAAGTAAAGCAATTTTGCTGTGGCATTATTATGGCATCAGTAGGCAACAAATATATATGTATATATTTTAGCTTCATTATAATCTAATAGGACCACTGTTAATGCACATGGATGTGGTCTGTCACTGACCAAACTGTTTTGAGGTACCTGACTATATGTATATAAGTATAGAGATTTTTAAATATATATCCACATGTAATTTCATATCTCTCTCTTTATATAGGTATAACTATGTCTATAACAGATAATTTGTACACTTCTGTAAGGAAAATGTGGCTTGAGTAGGACATGAGCAAAATTTGTCAATGAAAGGGTCACTTCCATGTCAAACAGCTCTTTAATAAACTAAATAAAAACAATATCAACACTACAAAGTACTTAATTAAAGAATGACAAGTAAGGTTTCATTGTCAACTGTTTCTTTCTTTGTCTTTCTCTCTTTGTTCTTTTTTAGATACAGGGTCTCACTCTGTTGCCAGGACTAAAGCGTCAGAGGTCTCATTATAGCTCGTACAACCTTAGACTCCTAGGCTCAGTGATCCTTGCGCCTTGGCCTTCCAAAGTTCCAGGATTATAAACTTTGTCAAGTATTTCACTTTCAAATAACAAGTCACATAGAACTTTTGAATTCAAAACATTAATTCAGATCAGTTAAACTAGATTGACAATTTAGATCCATTTTCATGAATATACATCGCACTGAGAGGAGTTATAAATACAAACTTTATATATAAAATTATAGTCTACTGATTAACTTACATGGGGCTTAGAGACACAGCCGTATTTGGCAGAAATAGCAACATCTGTTGTTAGGTTTGGGCTTTTACTTTTTTTTTTTCATAACTGTTGCTCAACTTAAGGCTGTCTGTTTTTTGGTAAGAAGCAATGGATTTTCTTTGCTCATTATAATCCTACTATCTTTCTGCAGACTGCCACAAAGCGCACATGGACGTTTATAGGTCTTGCTACTCTCCGAACATAGAACTAATGAAAATATTGCTCACGTATACATGATACAAACAAAAAGTATGAGGGAAGAAAGCAAAAAGCATGCATGTTTAAAAGACCATTGTAATGTAGTTAGGTCTGCATAATCAAGAATGCACAGTTATTGAAAGGAATACAGTTTACAGAGGAAAGGAAAACAGACTAAAAATCAGGGCCAATGTATTGTTCATTTAAAGAGTAATGCACCCATGTTCTTTCAATGAATGTTTATGGTCAATGTGAAGGGATACATTTGATCTTTTCAGAATTTCATTTCATCTTGATTACTGATGTCTTTACTATAATTTTAACGCCTCCTTCATTTTCCTCACTCTGCTTTTTTCATTTGTTCATTCTGTCAAGTTATATTAGTTAAAATGCTATGTATTTATTCAAGTTCCGCCATAGTTGCCTCTCTTTTCTTGTGATAGGCTATATTAGAGCATTATTAGAGTATTTATCCTATTCTAATTTCACGTCTGGAAATGTTGTCCAGCCCTTATTATGCCCCGTGCACTCGCCAAGTGTTTGTTCAGAGTGATCTCAGTTAACACTTTGCTTCGTGTTTTTTTTTCTGCTTGAGAATCTGATAACCACTGTTAATTGTTCATAATTTAATGGCAGGGATCACATCTGATTCGTCTAAGAATATTCTAAGTGCTTTATATCTAACTGCGATATATTTTCAGGACATGAATTTGGATTCCTCAAGATAAACACATTTTCTCATTTCAAAAAGGAACAACCAACTACCACTCTTGTTCTCCTTCTCCCTCTCCTGCAGCCATCACTCTCAAAGGCACTTCTGCCCAAAAGTGCTCTGTCCCTTCTCTACTTTCCTCACAGAAATTCAAGAATGCGTGAGTCATGCTGA
This sequence comes from Arctocebus calabarensis, assembly GCA_963573935.1. NCBI lineage: Eukaryota > Metazoa > Chordata > Mammalia > Primates > Lorisidae > Arctocebus > Arctocebus calabarensis. Next base: position 2,536 of record CAUYON010115076.1, on the reverse strand, counting down.
GGATTAGTACAGGAGTCTTAGGGACTGAAACAAGGCCTTTCTGACCCAAGGGCCACCATATAACAGAGAAAGGGTCCTAGGAATTATCCAGGCAAGTCACGATGGAGTTTCTTTTTCCCGCTCACGTGAAACTAGGCACCGAACATGGCTTCTCGAGTCATAAAATGAGAGCTCTTAGCAGAATTTACAATTTAAAACAAAAACATAAAACAGCTTGTCACCCAAAATAAAGTTCGTTGTGACAAAAAAAAAAAAAAAAAGAAGAGATCAGGTCAAATGTCTTGGTGAAGGTTCTATTGCTAATCCATCATATTGCTCTAGGCAAGATATTTAGCTCTTTGCTCACATCAGACTCCTTCTGTAGGAAGATCTGGAACTCAGTTACCTCTAAATTCTCTTCCAGCTATGGTAGATCCTATAAAAAGGCACTTTCTTATTGCTACCATAAGTTACAAACTATTTTTTTAAATTGTTCCGCCATTCCTTCAATCCTTATCCTGTTTGTATAAATATGTTAGATTTGTGTACATTTTTCTCTAGATTTTCCAACAAATTTATATGGCATCTTAGAAGTGTATCAGTTTCATTGAGCACTTTATCGCCAGTGAATATCATTCTCATAGGGCACTGTAGACAAAGTGAAAAGATGCACGACTTTCTCTGCTGTCTGTGGAAGCTCATCAAGGCTGAATGGCTGAGAATAGCTGGACATTTACATAATTAATTTCCTTTATTATTTAAATTGCCCTAAGCAATTGCTTTAGAATAACAGTCATTTTGTGCATCTCACTATTAGGACTACAGCTTCATTGAAATGTAAATATAAAAACTTGATTCTTTAAAAGCACAATGCAGCACCAATTGGTGCAGTTGCCCATTATTAAATATTAATGGAGACAAGGGACCTCTACAAGATAACTTAATGACCCTTTTCTTCTGTCTCTTTTATCTTAGGAATGTGTGAACTGGAAGTGATTTAGAAAGAATTTGGAGAAGTGTTTGCATTTTACCTGAAAAATCCTTGTCTTTTCTCTCTTGATTGAGACTTTGAGTGAGACCCATTCTGCTGTTTTAGATCTAACTCTGTGGTCTATAGAAGCTGTGGCTAATAAAACAATGAGATATATTTTATTAATACTGACAATTTGACTTATAGGAAATCCTTTAGTTCTCAGTTACATATTTTTAGAGAAGGCAAGGTAAATGACGAGAGTTGCGGGTAGTGACGATACCTCAAAATATATTTTAAAAGTAAGCAGTGTGAATGCTGTGCTTGTGAAAATGTTATGAAGAGGCCAGAAATAAAGGTAAAGAATATAAGTATATCATCCCTTACCTGAGGGAATATAAAGAAAGAGGAAAACACACAAGCACCTGGAGCGGTTGATGCAGTTGACTTGTCCTTGGTTCTCTGTGTGCTCCTGGTTGAAGAATGGTCGGACACTTCTAAGTAAGGCTAGTGTGAGAGCAGCATGTTGGTGGCTCAAAATAACTGAAATAACTGAACAGGGTAAGCAAAGTTTTGAAGAAAAGGAGGTTTTATTGAGAAAGAGAAAGGTTTACTCAATGTGTATTGAGTAAGAGCAAGGTATTGGCTGATAGAGCAAAATAAATTCACCATAGACAGTGAACAGCCCCCATTGCCCTGACAAAGAAAATGCTAAGAGCAGAGGTTAACGTTTACCACCCGGGTCAAGCCTACCTCATGGTTCAGAGGTCATCCTGTTTTTCCCTGGTATTAAGGCTGTTTTGGTCACTTCAAGACTCTACTGCATCTGTTGCTGAACTAGAGAGTCTTCGACATCTTTTTGCAGTTGACAGCAAAGTTCTGATTGGTATATTGGTAGTATGTTCCCTCCTCCCCAGGGCTGAGCAACCACTTGGGACACAATTAAGGTGGGAGGTACCAAGATGGAGGCTGGGGGACCTGCTCTTCCCTCCTTCCTGAGATAGATATTCCTAACTAACTACCTAGCACAAGTATAAAACAAAATTTATTTGCAGAGAGAAATATAGGTTTCTACAGCAAAAGCAAGAGTAAGACATAAGATATGTTCATTATAGAGAAAGAATGGGTCCCCTTGTCCTGACAAGAATAAGCTTTAGTTATGGTCTCAGTTATTTTTTATATTGTCTAGATTGGGTCCACCTCCTGGTTCAGAGTCACCTTGGAAAGGGAACCATTTGTTGTTGTTCCCCTTCTTCCTTATTCCTACCTAATAACCAGACCTATGCCCAGACTTAAGTGTTCTGTTAAGTAAATTGATGACCTGCAAATGTGTTTCAAACTTTGTCTTGCTTGCGTAGACTTAGGCCTGTTAATGAATTACAAAGGGTATCTCAAAGTAGTTTTGATTTGCATTTCTCTGATCATTAAGGATGATGAGCATTTCTTCATGTGGTACATGTATACCATGGAATACTATGCAGCCTTAAAGAAAGATGGAGACTTTACCTCTTTTGTGTTTACATGGATGGAGCTGGAACATATTCTTCTTAGCAAAGTATCTCAAGAATGGAAGAAAAAGTATCCAAT
>CAUYON010115075.1:0-14581 GCA_963573935.1 Arctocebus calabarensis | reverse complement strand
TGTGGAGTCACAGCTCACACCAACCTCCAGCTCTTGGGCTTAAGCGATTCTCTTACCTTAGCCTCCCGAGTAGCTGGGACTACAGGCACCCGCCACAGCGCCCGGCTAATTTTTGATGCAGTTCGGCCGGGGCCGGGTTTGCACCCGCAGCCCTAGGTATATGGGGTCGGCGCCCTACTCAACAAGAGATTTCGTTCACTAAATACTCACCTCCTCATAGTATATGCAATCGGCCATCAGTATGTAGTCTGGTGGAGAAGGAAAATCTTCTATTTCTTCCCCCCTTCAAAATGTCAAACAAATATTTTAACTGTTGCTTTAATAATTTAAAATACTCTTGTTTTATAAACAAGAACTGAAACCTCCCTTTCCATGTTAATGAAACGCAATTTAAAGCAAACTATAAATCGACATCTTAACAAGCTGAAAAGCTATACAAACCATTTCAGTACCTTGGCTTCAACGGAACCGGCGACAAGATGCTTGTTCATATTAATATTCGTCTTCAGCAAGTCTTGCAATTCCTCAAGATCGGTGACTACAACATCTGCCCTATAAAATAACGTCGCCTGAAGTGTAGGCAGAACATGGGAAGCCTGCGATCGGAGTTTCCCCAGCAAAGTGGAGCCCCTGCCCGCCGGCTCTTACCCGAGGGTGGCGGCCATGAGCCCCACGGCCCCGGTGCCCGAACCCAGCTCCAGCACCGACCGCCGGCTCAGCGCGTGGGCCCCGTCACCAGCAAACCCGGGCGTTTCCAGGTATTTAGAAAGGACAATGGCAGCGTCCCAAACGACGCACCCCACGCCGCCGGAGCCGTACTGCTGCAGTCGTAGCACCGTGCCATCCCGCTTCTCCAGAACTCGCACAAAGCTCCACTGCGGGTCCTCCAACTGCGACTCCGAGAGAGCCGCCATCGCTGCCCAGCAACAGTGTGCGGCGCGCGCAGTGACGTCACATTCCGCGCAGCCCCCCCGCCCAAAGGGCCGACCGCTCTCCTGGCGGAGTTGGCACCACGGCGCCTGCGCGACCTCAGAAAGCCTGGAACGCGGCACCCTCCGGGCGGGGCTGAGCACCGACATTCGCTGCCGCCGCGCGCTCGGCGGAGGCTCGGCCCAAAATCACGTGCAGGCCTCGGCCGACAGGTAGTGTTAGTCGCTTTACCAGACAGAGCTAACATATATGCTCTTTTAGAAAACAAAGACAACCAGTGTTTTTAGCTAACTGGAGACGGAAGCGCACAGTGGTTACTGGCCTTACTCTAGGCCGCCCTTAGGACCCGCCTAGGAATTGCCCAGCTCCGGGTTCCCGCCAATCGCCGCTGCGTTTAACAGTGAAGACAGAGTCACCTTCTAGGATTAACACTACCTAACTATTTAAAATAATGCGTAATTATCTACAGGATTCAACAGTCTTCTCCTTTGTTCCTTATAATGAAAACACATATTTGAAAAATTTTAAAAATTAAGACTGGGGTGATTTATTAATCTTGTTAAGAACTCTGATACAAAGCACAGTAAAAGGCCACAGACCAGTAAATAAATGACGTGGCTTTTAGCTACTTTACAACTGCTGCTACGACACATTAGCGAAACATGCTTTCATCACTTTGAACCAAGATGTCCGAATGGCAAATAAAAGTTTTACTCACTTCTCTGATTAAAAAGTTTAATAAAGCTTTAAGTATTTTCTGGTTTAAATATTACCAATCTAAAATTTTTTTAAAAAATTTTCAATTAACAGGAGATTTATAGAGAAGGTTACTAGGTTTTGAAGGCAAGGCAGTTGGTTCTTACACCTTAAGAATTTCCTCTGAATTTATGAATTAGTAAAGTAGCAGATTGTATTATAGGGCTCAAGTCACTTAAATTTATATAGGTTATAAGCAGTATCTTTAAATATACAATATAAACAACTGTACATATATGGCATATTAACTTGTTTTCCAAAACAATAGGCAATTCATTAGCTAAAGACACCATAGTCTGCAGAAACAAAAGGCACACCTGAATGAGATATATGCCCTTTTTTCTTCCACAATTGGGTTATATAGTCTTTGTTTACATTTTGACAAAATAATAAACAGTGCACTCTGTTATTTTCATTCTACTTTTCATTTTTGTCTTCAGCAGCAAATACTGGCATTTAAGACATGGCATTAAAGAGTTTAAGAACAGTTGGTGTTATTCACAATTCTCCTAGATGTAAAAACTATAAGATGGCCAAAGTGGTTTAAAAATCAGTAACACCATACTCTTTCCATGTGTGTAAATTCACTGCCTTAAAAAAGACATCTACTACTCAAATTTGAAAAATTCCACAAAAGCACTATCCACATTCAGTGCAATCAATGTCACTTTAAAATCATATTTTAGCAGAGTCTACAGTGCAAATATAAATTCTTTATACTGGCCTTTTGGCAGCACTGAGGATCCCAGACAAGGCAATGGTACTGATCACCTGAGGATAATGGTGAAGGACTTTTGTATTTTTATTTCTCCAATTCTTAAAAGCTTATTTGATCAGTAGCATTTTTATAAAAGCATTATTTGTAAAAAGTACTAAAATACTATGCCTTTTTTTTTTCAAATAAATTAAAAAAACTTTACAAATACCATTCCAGTGTCAATGACTACATATGGCTACGGTCATTGAGGAGTTTCTGCATTTTCTAGCAAAGGCAGTCTATACAATGGGGGGTGCGAAAGCTCCCGTTTGTAAGTCTTTGGTGGCAGTTTTGGCAGGTGAGGGCTTGAACTCTGCCTTGGTGGAACAGGGGGTGCTGGAGGATGAACAAGATTGTTATGACTAGAGCTGAGCATGTGGCATCGACGTGGTACCCGTGGAGAGGGTGTGCTAGGAGGAGTGCTTGGTGAATTTGGACATGTACTAACATCTCTGAACCAGTCTGGATCTCTGTGAAGATGTCCCAGTGGAGGCGGCTGAAGATTAAATGGACAGTTTATAAAGTGTTCTGGAGGCCGCAGGGGAATCGGAGGACGGGTATCAGGAAGAGGGTCTCTTGGTGGCGGTGGAGGTGGACTGTGCAGGGGCCCATCAAATGCACCAGCAGGAACAGGAACTCTGGGTTTTACCTTGGGAGGAGGAGGCTGTCTCGGTGGAATAGCAGGAGGGTCATCATCAGATATTGTATTTCCCTCAAAAAAAAAAAAAAAAAAAGCAATTAAACTATATGTCTATTCTCTTTAAAAACTTGTAATAACATTTTTTTAACGATCCAAAAAACTCTTAGGTATCAAGTTAAATCCAGAGGTGCGAAATAGATTAATCTGGTTTAATTATCAGATTTATGAGTAAGTTACTCCCAGTTTAATTCAGGGCTCAGTTTAATATGTTTATATATGAGAAGTTTTAATTGAAATGTTAGAACATGAAGTCTTGGGTTATCATGCTTTATGTATACATTTCAGAAATTATGTATTTTAATTATAACAATAGGTAAGTAAGTGAAAATAATATACAGCTCTGCAGACATGAAAGGTCATGATCCTAAGAGGACCTTAATGTCCAGCTTCTGCCTACAGGACATCTACTTCTGCTTTCCCCAGTGAGGTCCACAGTAGTAATTGTGATCCAGAGACAACCAGCACCAGCAGAGAACCCATTCAAAAAGCAAATTCTTGAGCCTTAGACCTAATAATTAGAAACTCCAGCCCGGCCCGCCAAACAACAACAGCTACAACCAAAAAATGGCCGGGCGTTGTGGCGGGCACCTATAGTCCCAGCTACTTGGGAGTGGAGGCAGGAGACTTGCTTGAACCCAGGAACTGGAGGTTGCTGTGAGCAGTGATGCCACGGCACTCTCTCCAGGGTGACAGCTTGAGGCTCCGTCTCAAAAAAAAAAAAAGAAAAAGAAAAGGTTCTTTTGACTATCTGGCAATCTGTCCAACCTTTTTTAGAAAAGGTTTTTGTGAGGATTAAACAACTACTTAAAGTATTTTGAAATATAATAACCCAAATGTTGGAAAACCTTAAGGAGTACCCAAAGTATAAGTGACAGACTCTACCACACTGAGCATTATTTTGAAGATTTCCAACTCTGAATAAATTGAGGCAAACCTAAGTCCTATGGACTACCTTGGAATTTGAAGCATCATGATCAAACTTTTTTCGAGGAGGAAGTGGAGGTGGAATCAGTGTCTCTTCACTTAGTTTATGTAAATTACCACAGGAACTGAAGAAAGACTCTGGAGGAGGAAAGACTAGTTTAACCACAATTCACAGTGTAATTATAAAACAAAACCTCATCACAACTTGTGATCACTTCTGCTGTGGCCTTTGTCACACTGCATTGTCTGTTAGACAGCTGTTGGTTTATCTGTCTTCCACATTAAATGATAAGCTTTCTGAGGGCAGCCTCAGTTTATTTCTGTATCTGTATCTGTAAGAGGCTGATGAGTTTATATCTGCACCTGGTGTAACACCTGCTATTTGACAGGTACTATACCTAAATAAAGGTGTACAATTTAATTAAGATTAGTAATGAAATTCTCCCTGAAAAGCCTTTTTAAAATTTAAATAAAAGAAAATAAAAACAAAATGCATTTGAATATAGTGTAGTAACTTTCAGAGAAAAATCTAATCAGGGAACATTGTATTTCTGAAGCAGCTAGAATTGGGTACGTTACTATACAAGTGATAAAACTTCCATATGGGAGACCATAAGGAAGTGTTGTATCATTTTGCTCTTTCTATTTACAAGTTTTTCATTAAGAATGTACATGTTATATTAACTACATTACTGGAAACTTATAAAATAGTAAAATATAGGAATATTATCCCTAAACGTGTCAACTAGACATAGATTATTTCATTTTGATTCCTTTGTTTTCTTCATATGATTAAAAAAAATCTGTAATTATGGTCCAACCCCCTCATGATCTCGATGTATGTACACACAGTTATTATAAAGGCAGTGACTATGTCTTGTCATTATACTAAGACTGGCTACATGGGAGCTAGTTGGGAAAGAGGCTGATGAGTTTAAATTTAAACATTGTAAGTGAACTGCTTATGGGACATCCAAGTGAAGATGGCAAACTAATTAGTCCATGTCAAAAATTGTTATCTTTCTTCCATAAAGAGAAGGAAAGAAAAAAAAAAATTGCTGTCTTGATCATGTGACTCTGCAGTCACCTCTGGAGGTCCTGGTAGCTCAAGGACCAAAAGCAGGTTAGGCAGAGCATTACCTTTTGCAGACATGCCCAGCATCCTTCGCCCTGTCTTTGGGGAACTCCTCTTGGTGGTGGCGAATCAACACCTTTGGATTTAGTTAGCTGATGCTAGCCCCTCGTTCCAGTTCAGAAGTGGGCATGGGACTCACTTTTTTACTTTTTGTATGTGATTAGTTTTTTATCTACGTCTCTTTCATGCATGTAGCCTCTGCTTCAAGGAAAGCAGACCTAAGCCCTTGACTCTAGTGATGAGGCCTGTGTAGCCCAAATCAATCAGAGTAATCCCATTGCTTTACCTAGGGAGATTGGTATAACTGTAGGCATCTGAATTAATTCAGATAAGTGAAATTTGAAAGGTGATTTTCTGGTGGCTACTGAAAAGGAAGTTCCTTGTTCTTTTGTTAAAGTCCTCAGTCATTCTCTCCAACTCTGCACTTCTCTTTACTACTTGACTGAACGAAGACACATATAACCTTTGCTGCTCTTGCAAGCAGTCTTGTGACCTGAGGGACAACAGCCTTAGATAAAGCACATAATCTGAACCAAACAATGAAGAGCCAAAAAGAACCCTAGTCTTTAATGACATCATGAGCCACTGAACCAACAGCCAAAAGCAGCCTTTTTCTAGACTTCCAATTACATCTGTCAGAATGTTTGCTTATGGTTCAAGCATCTTTTACCTTAGATGGTAAAAGACACACATACTCATGGAAACAGAAGACATCTGAATGAAAATGGGCAGCTATGAGGATTTCTGAATCTGGATCTGACTTTCAAGTCACCACTTAGTCGCCATGCTATAGGTCTCCATAGTAAGTCCTCAACCCTTGCTGACGTGTGAATACAATTTTCTTTTCTTTCTTTTTTTTTTTTTTAAGAGACAGAGTCTCATTTTGTCGCCCTTGGTAGAAGTGTTGTGGTGTCACAGCTCACAGCAACCTCCAGCTCTTGGGCTTAGACGATTCACTTGCTTCAGCTTCCTGAATAGCTGGGACTACAGGTGCCTGCCACAATGCCTGGCTATTTTTTCTTGTAGTTTGGCAGGGGCCGGGTTTGAACCCGCCACGCTGGGTATATGGGCCCAGGGCCCTACTCACTGAGCCACAGGCGCCACCCTGCAATTTTATTTTCTATCAAGAGCATTTCCCTAAAAGATTATCGTTTGCGTTAAGATTATAGCTGAAGTAGTCTAAACTAGTGAATGGAGGAGAACTGACTAAACCACTTCTGTAATGCTACTTCGCTATCTAAGTCACTTGCAATTTTCTACCTTTCATCCATCCATTCATTCATTTAACAATTAACTTTTGGGCATCTGCCAGGCACTGTTGAAAGCACCAGCAATACAACAGTGAACAAAAGCAGGCAAAAATGCATATTTTTTTGGAGCCTTAATTATAGGTTAGGGAGAGAATACATAATTAAGTAAAAGTATATTAGTTATAAATTTTTTTTTTTTTTTTGAGACAGAGCCTCAAGCTGTCACCTTGGATAGAGTGCTGTGGCATCACATCTCACAGCAACCTCCAATTCCTGGGTTCAAGCGAGCCTCTTGCCTTTGCCTCCTAAGTAGCTGGGACTACAGGCGCCTGCTACAACGCCCAGTCATTTTTTGGTTGCAGCTGTCGTTGTTTGGCGGGCCTGGGCTGGATTCGAACACACCAGCTCAGGTGTACGTGCCTGGCGCCTTACCCCACAGGCGCCGAGCATTAGTTATAAATTTTAAGAAGAAATATTAGGTTGGGAAGGGGTAGAGAAAGAGGTGGAAGGGAATCAATTAGGGTGATCAGAGAGGGCCCCACCAAGGTAACACTGACCAGAAGCCTGCTAGAGGCAAGGGAGCAGGCCAGAGGTCAAATGGGTGAAAAGCATGTGAGCAGGAGTCCTGAAGCAAGGTGTCCTCCTGTGTTCAGGAGGCAGAGTAGCCAGAGCAGTGTTGAGGGCAGAGAATGTAAGTGATGAAGACTGACAGACTGGGGTTGGCCTTGGGGATTTATTCCACATGACATAGAAAGCCACCGGAGGGCTTGAAGCACAAGGTCTAACTTACATTATGAAAGGATCATTCTGGCTGCTAACTGAAAACATACTGAAGTGGGGAAGGTGAGAAGTTAAGATGCTACTATAATGAACAACGTAAGAAATTATTGAGGCTTGGACCCGGGTGGCAGTAATAGAGATGGTGAGGAGTGGTTTCTGCACATATTTTGAGGATTATCAAGATTTGTTGATAGTTCACATTTGAATCTGAGAAAAAGAGACAAGATACCTCTAAGATTTTTGGCCTATGTTAAGTGGATAGTTGAAATTAGAATTAAGATGAGGAGGCAGAGGAACAACTTTGGAGAGCATAAGAAGAAGCTCCGTTTTGGAGATGTTAAACCTGACATTTCTATTACACATCTAGACAGAGATATCAAATGGGTCGCTAAATATGAGTCTAGAAGCCAAAAACGAGTTTCTGGCTAGACAATAAACTTGGGAATTATCATCATACAAATCAAGTGAATGAGGAAATAAAGACGTCCAGGGACTGAGTAAAAGTTAACAAAAGCAGTGTTAACAGTTTGGGAAGATGAAGTAGAATCAGCACGAGAGACCAAGGAGCTACAAGTGAAGTAGGATAAAAGCCAAGAGTGTAGATGACAACATGACTTTCTCCAAAATATTGTTTGGGTCACTTGTATTAATAAAGGAAGATACTTTGTCTTTCTTGTTTGCCACTAAATCTGCTTGCACTTAGCAGAGTAACTGTTACAAACTAAGAACTTAAATTTTTTGTTGAATCAACAAGGTCAAAGGGTATGAACACTTTTATGGTTTGATATGTTATTTTCAGATTGCTTTCCAAAGTGGTCATATTAAATATACCAATTTATATGTGATAAGTAATGTATCTTTTGACATATTAAGAAATACATATTAATTTAAGACTAAAATGGCACCTCACTATGATGTAACTAAAATTTCTCAGATTTCTAGTGAGTTTTCACACTTATGTATTTATGTTTCTTCACAAGATTTATTTCCTTTGATAAGAATTCTCTGTCTATGCATGTCCATTGTGGGCGGAATCTTGCTGTTTTCTCATTTTGCCTGAACATTTTTCATATTTACTATAAATATTTTATTTTTTTCTTTGGAAATTTAAGGATATTCAGAATTTTATGCAGTTATTCTCAATATTTTCTATTAAGTTTCAAAATGATATGTATATATCTATCTATATCTATATTATACATACATATATTTTTGTTGTTGTTGTCGCTGTGGTAGAGTGCTGTGGCATCACAGCTCACAGCAACCTCAAATTCTTGGGCTTAAGCAGTTCTCTTGCCTCAGCCTCCCAATTAGCTGGGACTAAGGGCGCCGGCCACAATGCCTGGCTATTTTTGTTGTTGTTGTTGCAGTTGTCATTGTTTTTGCTGGCCTGGGCCAGGTTCGAACCTACCAGCCTCAGTGTATGTGGCCAGCACCGTACCCACTCAGCTATGGGTGCTGCCAATATTTTCTTATCATATGGAAAATGTACTATCATTCAAAATAATATCTATGATTCCTGGCTATAAAATGGCACAGGGTTATTATAGGTTGAACTGTACCCCCTCCAAAAGAAGACATATTGAAGTCCCAACACTTGGTTACATGTGACTGTCACCTTATTTGGAATATGGTCTTTGCAGATGTAATCAAGTTGAGATGAGGTCATTAAAGGGGGCCATAATCCAAAATGACATAATATAACATAAGTAGCATCTTTATAAGAAGAGAAAAAGAGATACCCAAGGAGAAGACAGCCATGTGACCATAGAATCAGAGACTGGAGTAATGTATCTGTAAGTCAGCAGGAGTCGAGGATTGTCAGCAAATGCCAGGAGCTAGCAGAGACAAGGAAAGATTCTTCCCTCCACGTTTCAGAGTGAGCACAGCCCTGCCAAGAACTTGATTCTGGGTTTCTAACCTCCAAAACTGCGAGACAAAGTTTTTTCCTTTTTAAACCACTGTTTATAGTGCTTTGTTACAGTAGTACTAAGAAATTAGTATACACAGTGAAGATATTTCTACTACAGAACCACCATAAGAAACATACACAAACTCAGTAAAACCAGGAAATATCTGAAGCTTTAATTCATGAACATGGACTACAATGCACATGAAGGAGACAAATGGATGAAGAACCCAAATGTCTGTACAGTGATACAGACATGCAGCAGGTCAGGCCCCAGAGACCAAAGGAGGCTCAGGAACTATAAGGACTTGGTACAGTGGAAGGCAGGGCAGGAAAACAGGAGCCTCGGCTATGTCTGGATAAGGGGTGGTTAGAACCCCATGCTTTTGTCCTCCACTTAGTGAGGCCAGGTAACTACCTCACTGCCACTTCTACAGGAAACTAGGGGGTTTCCTGGAGAATCTAAACTCCAGACTTAGTATATTAATCTATGCTGAAAACACAGATATTCGTACTATATGCTGAGACTCCACTAGGCAGAGGATTCAAAGATCCTTCTTTATGCCTAGAAAGGAAAGGCTTACAGATTCTGGCATTTGAAGATTTCCTAAGTAAAAATATTCTTACCATTCCATCACTCTACAGTGAAACCCAGAGAATCAGCAAGCTCTGCCTGGTGGTATAGCACTTGCCTTCAGTTTTCCTCTCACTCGCCAGAATTCTTCCTAGCTGAAACTTCATACTCATTAACCAAAGTCTCCCACCTTTCCTGTCCACTTCAGCCTCTGGATATGCTAAGTAGCCTGATTCAATTATTCCAATTAACTCCATAAGGTATATAATTATTACCTTTCAATTAAAAAAATTAACTGGACACAGTGGCTCATGCCTGTAATCTCAGCACTTTGGGAGGCAGAGGCAGGAGAATCACTTGAGGGCAGCAGTTCAAGACTGGCCTGGGCAACATAGTGAAAAACTTAAGAATTAGTGAGGTATCTTGGCCTGTGTCTGTAGTCCCTGCTCAGGAGTCTGCAGTAAGAGGATCCAAGATCTGACTCTTGACCTGGCATATTTCTTGGCACAGAATGTTCGAGCTTCCTCTGAGTTATGATTTTGCTACTGTACTCCATCCTGGGAACCAGAATGTGACCCTGTCTCTTGGGGAAAAAGAAAAAACGACCTTTAAAAACTACTATGGGCCAGGCACGGTGGTTCACACCTGTAATCCTCGCACTCTGGGAGGCCGAGGTGGTGGACTGCCTGAGCTCACAGGTTCGAGACCAGCCTGAGCCAGAGTGAGACCTCGTCTCTAAAATAGCCAGGCACTGTGGTGGGCACCTGTAGTCCTAGCTACTTGGGAGTCTGAAGCAAGAGAATCGCTTGAAGAGTTTGAGGCTGCTGTGAGTTATGATGCCAAAGCACTCTACAGAGAGTGACAAGTGAGACTCTGTCTCCAAAATAAAAAATAAAAATAAAAACTATTATAGTTAATATGTAAAGAGAAAGAAGAGAAGACATGCATCTATGAATCTACAATGGGATGCTATAAAAAAAGGTATGATTTTTTAAAAATTTCAGATTATGGGTGTACACACATTTTGGTTAGCCCTGGAACCTGATTAATATTGAGTATATCATTCCTTTGGGAAAATGGGTTGGAAGAAGTGAGGAAGAAGAGAGGCGACTGACATGACTGTTCATTCCGTGCCAAGAAATATGCCAGGTTTTGTTCTACGGAGTTATTTCATTTGATCCTTAACAAGTTCGGAGATGGTAAGTAATTTGTTGAAGGTCAGATAGCCCCTAGAACAGTGGTTCTCAACCTTTCTAATCCCACAATGTATTTACATTGTTACAAAGGGGTCATGACCCATACCTTGAGAACCACCACACTAGAACACAGATCATAAAATGATGAAACAAACTATAGTAAAGTATAAATAGTACACAGTTGTAAGCAAGTAATTCAATTTATTTATAATTTTTCTTACTCTTCAAATGTTGCTAAAACTCAAAGTACTCAATATAAATGTATATATATTATAAGTTTAATCAACCAGATTGTTATCTTTATAGTCATTTTATTAGAATCCACATAGTCTTACTTACTTGAATGTGGCAGGAGCACTGGAGCAAAGATGCTATTGCTGCCTATTGGAATAAGAAAAGTTAATTTTAAAAGATGGTAGCATGAATGTTTTTTTAAATGATTGCATACAGCAACATGTAATATACTCACAGCACAGAATTATATCACCATTTTTTGCCATGTTAGTTTTTTAAAAAATGAACTTAGTACTCCTTGTACCTGGAATGTTTTCCTTAGCATACGTGGTTCCTTCTCTATCACAGTCCCTTTTATTGTTTTTTGTAGAGACAGAGTCTCACTTTATTGCCCTCGGTAGAGTGCTGTGGCGTCACACAGTTCACAACAACTTCCAACTCCTGGGCTTAGGTGATTCTCTTGCCTCAGTCTCCCAAGTAGCTGGGACCACAGGTGCCTGCCACAATGCCCGGCTATTTTTTTGTTGTAGTTCAGCCGGGGCTGGGTTTGATCTTGCCACCCTCAGTATATGGGGCCGGAGCCTTACTGACTAAGCCACAGGCGCCGCCCCACAGTCCCTTTTTAAACTTCCCTTACAGAAGTCGTTGACTTGTTTTCTTCTTCAGTATCTATTGCTCCCTTTAGAGTGGTAGTGGAGCCCAAAAGGTACTAAACAAATCTTTGTTGAATGAATGAGACAGAAGACAATATGTATAAACAATGCACAAATGATACTTTACTTCCTCGTATTAATCACTATTTTCACATTTGGATGTCACTTTTCTTACTATAAGATACTGCAAAGATGAGAAAAAGATGAGAAAAATTATCTTGAACACAGACTTCTTTTTTGCCAAATAGTTTACATCCAACACTTACCACAGGAACTGTTGAGATCCACATCTAAAAACACACTAAGGTCTGAAGAAGCAGATATTGGTGGAGTAGACGGTGTGTTTGGAGAGGTGGGTGCTGACGCTGCTGACTCCAGCTCTGTTTCAGCAATCCGACTAAAGCTTATTTTACATGGTTCTCTTTCTAATGGTGTTGGGTGACCTCGTAAAGTGCCTGAGGTAGAGCCATGTCGGCCTGTGTTGGGCCTTATTCCAGGAGATTTTAGGGAGAAAGTTGTCTTCCTCGGCTAGGAAAAGCAACAAACATAACAAACATCACTAACTGCATGCACAGCATTTTGTTTTATGGCTAAGAGCTACCACAGTAATTCTTAAGCAGTTAAGAGAATGCAATAAACCCCAAAACACAAGGGCAGCCGTAGCATTCTAGTTCAAACTTCTGGACTTCAAGGTATATTTGAATATAAGTAAACTTTTTTTCATAACTGCAGAAATCAAATTCTTAACAATTTGTGTAAAAACCTACTTTTTGCACCTAAAACATTTGACTCTTTTTTCAAATCATATCAACTTTATAAACATTTACTGGAAACATAATTTATGCAACATATTATGCTACATGCTTCAGAAATTTTTTAAAAATTCTTTTTTTTCCTCTTTCCTTAGACACATACTAAATGATCAACATCTAATGCAGAGCTTTAAAAATCATTGCCATCATTTTCTCCCATCCTCACCTCTGGCTCATTTTTAAAACTCTGGCAGCGGTAACTTAATGAAAAAACTCGGAAGTCAGAGTCAGAAAACTTGAGTTAAAATCTCAGCTGTGCCAGTATTTAGCTATGTAGCCTTGAAAATATTAGTTAATATTTGAACCTCTGTTTTCTCATTTGTAAAATGAATGTAAGAACTACGTATACCACACAATTGTTGCGAAGACAACATAAAACCATCTAACATTACTCTGTTCAAAGCTGGTATATTTATTTATTTTGCTTAACTTTCAGCTACTTAGAATTAGTCTTCCATTACCTCTGTTGCTGCTGCAGACCCCTAGGGAATGTAGCATCAAAAGCCAGTGAGAGGTGGGTTCCACTGGCAACCGTGGATCATGAAGCCCTAAGGGCAATGTGGTGGTCAAGCCAGAACCAGAATACATTTGCTCACTCTTTCCTCTTTTCATTTCCTTTGTTATATCCAGCTACTGATTAGATTCTTACTTTCTCACATCTCTTTCTCTTATTCTAGCAGGACAGATAAATGATACCAAGATAAAGTTTAAACCACAACTTATTAAAAGGCTGACATTTTCCTCCATGTAATCTTAGAAATAGTTTCATACTACAAACAGAATACTTAGAAACAGCTAATCTTAAGAGAACAGGTTGTTAAACATTGGAAATAATATTATTTTTAAAAACAACAATTTTTTCAAAATTGTAAAGAACTTACAAATCGAGGTGGCTGTTTGCAGTTTCGGGGTTCAATTTCTAGTGATTTATTGAACAAATAATCTGTAAACTCTTTTTCAGATGCATTTCCCATGGGGTTAAGGTTTTCAAAGAATCTCTGGAATTAAACAAATACCTTAAGTATATACTTTAGATCTTATTAAAAACGTTAATGAAAATTTCATGATTTGAATACTAAAAAATTATCAACAAATTAAGAGATCATAATATCTGAAAAGTTATTTCAATGTCTGAAAAGACGTTGAAAAGCTTATTTCAATCTATTTTTTAATAGGAGTGTATAATTTCTGTAGAAATTATACTCTAGTGTTAAAGTTCTATTAAGATGTAACTTTCACTTATTATCATCTTAATGGCTCAGTAGTTAGCATCACTTATGCCTTAGTAAACTTTATTCCTATTTACTGGTTGATGATCATTATAATAAATGAATTCGTTATAACAAATGATCAACCAGTAAGCTACCAAACATATTTAGAGCAAAATTATAGTTATAATCCACAGTGACATTTTGACAACTGTAAAGATAAAAAAAAGTGGAAATAAACTGGATTAAGGTCTTTTTTTTTTTTTTCTTTTTGAGATGGGGGGTGGTTTGCTGTGTTGCCCAGTCTGGAGTACAGTAATCCAATCATTGTGTACAGCAGCCTCAAACTCCTGGCTCAAGCTATCCTCCCCCCTCAGCCACCACACCCACCTTGGATTAGATTAAGGTCTATTCAAAAGTAATTTGGGGCTGGGTGTAGTAGCTAAAGACTATAATCTCAAAAATTTGTGAGGCTGAGGTGGGAGGATTGGTTGAGACCTGAAGTTTGTTAAAAGCCAGTGCAACATAGTGAGAGCCCATCTTTAAAAAAAGAAAAAGTCATTTTAAGAACAATTATAAACTTAAACTTATCTATACTGACCTCTTACATAAAAAATATATTTTTTTTGAGACAGAGCCTCAAGCTGTCACCCTGGATAGAGTGCTGTGGCTTCACAGCTCACAGCAACCTCCAATTCCTGGGCTCAAGCGAGTCTCTTGCCTCCGCCTCCCAAGTAGCTGGGACTACAGGCGCCCGCCACAA
>CAUYON010115074.1:0-18671 GCA_963573935.1 Arctocebus calabarensis | reverse complement strand
GCCTTAAAGAAAGATGGTGACTTTTCCTCTTTCATATTTACATGGATGGAGCTGGAACATGTTCTCCTTAGCAAAGTATCTCTAGAATGGAAGAAAAAGTATCCAATGTATATACCCCTAATATGAGACAAATTCTTTATCGTTCAAGTGAAGGATACAACCCATTTATTGCACAGGAAGACGGGGAAAGGGGAGAGGGAGGGAAGAGGGGAGGGAGAGGGTGGGGGGAGATAGGACAAAGGGTGAGATCACATGTGTGGTACATATTTGAAGGATCAGGAAAAAACTTCTAAATATGGATCAAAAATATTTTCACATAGTAAATGCGAAAATCTCATGAATGTTATGTCAATCAGGTTGATAAAAATATCTCTTGACTTAATTATTGATGCATATCCTCGAATGGATAGAGAAGTGAGTGTTAGGGAAGTGATCTGTCTGAATAAATGTATTACATAATGCTCTTTGTTCTTTCTTTCTCTGATCTCTTTGCTTCTCCTGAAGGATTTCCTAAAAGTGACAAAAGATAATTGAAAAATATACTCATGATGGGCATACTGATACAAATTAAGGTATTTCTTGTTAAGACACAGGTAGGCTGACTTTTCATGTCTGTATCATAGGCATATAGGGAGGAAAAAAAAGATATGTTTCAAATATCTTTTTTGAATCTTAAAGTTGAAAGAATTTAGTCCTTTATTTGTCTGTCACAACTGACAATCCGGACAAATAATATCATTCCACTGTGGCAAATTCAAGGACAGTTACTTCATACAAGTGTCTTGTTTGGTACTTTTAACATTCAGTAAACTGAATAATACTAAGGAATTATTTGCACAGGGGCATGTCTTTTCTATGAAGATATCATCTCTTAACCAATCCATTAACTCATAAACAAATATTTAGGGTAGCATCTGTGGCTCAGTGTGTACAGCGCCAGCCCCATATACTGAGGTTGGCAGGTTCAAACCCGACCCCGGCCAAACCGCAACAAAAAAATACCTGGGTGTTGTGGCGGGTACCTGTAGTCCCAACTACTCGGGAGGCAAGAGAATCGCCTAAGCCCAGGAGTTGGAGGTTGCTGAGTTGGAGGTTGCTGTGAGCTGTGTGATACCAAGGCTCTCTCCTGAGGGCAATAAAGTGAAACAAATCTGCACCATCTCAGGACCAGAGAATTAAAAGACAACTATGATAGGAACTTTGGAAGTCATATCCTGGTAGATGATACATACAAATAACCATATCATTACAAATTACCAAATTGTCATAATAGACATAGATGTGAGAGGTAAAGAAGTAGTGGGGAGCATGACACAATAGCACAGACTTGGTTTACCCGGTAATCACATAGGCAACAACTGGACTCAAGCGATGTGTGAAGACCTACACTTGCATAAAGATATATTCAGGGCTTGGGAAACTGTTCAATATGGTTCAAGTACATTAAATGCTAAGGAAGGATGGACGTGTAGTGAATTTTATAAGGTCACAAACAAATTGTTACATTTCTATATTTTAAATGTTAGTATTTATTACATTATATAATTTAGGCAATTTCAATGGTATAATAGGAATGAGATTGCCACTTTATTCGTAGAGATGAACATCTGATTGGACTCATGAAATCGATTAGCATCTTTGAATTAAGAAAGCCTCCTATCTCTCATCTAGAACTGGCACTATTCAGCCCACAATACTTGTAACTTATATCCAGTATTATAATGTGGTACAATAATGTGGCAATATGACATTTATTTTCTAATCAACTGTCATTTTTTTAATTCTATGAAGATAACTTTTTAGATCAAGAAAAATTTTCCTTTTTATTTATTTTAACAGTTGGCAATATCAGGGTTGTTTAGTCTGAGTGGGGAATGGACATTATGGAATATGATAGTTAAGACAGAGAAATGATTACATAATTCTGGCTGAAATATTTACAGTACCCTGCTTAAATTGTCTTCTGGCAGAGATTTCTTCTCTGACTATGTTATAAACAGATTGTAGGCAGACTAAAGCCAGTCTTAACTCTCCCTTGTCTAACCAATTAAGGAATCCTATTTCTTGGTTTGATTGAGCTTGCCGGGTAGCATAAAATTTCCTGGCAATGTTTGTGAGAAAATTCCTCAGTGGAATTCAGATGAGGGAGTATGCAAACCTATTAGCAAAGTACCATCTTTACAAAGAAGCATATTATGATATATTCTGTTTGGACATGTTAGGTTAGGCTAACAGTTTCATTAAGATTGTCATGGGAACATTGCAAGTGTTTTAGAGATTAATGACATGGATTCTAGAGCCCAGCTGAATAGGTTTACATCCCATTTTTTCCACTTGTTTGCTAAAAGAACTTGGACAAGTTATGTATCTACCATGTACCTGCATTTTTTTTATTTATAAAGTGAGGTTAATAAATAAGCCAGGGCTCTGCTATATAGACTAAAAGAGTAAACATTTTTGAGGGTCTTGGACTAGTGTCTGACACATAGTAATTACCATGTAAATTGTTTAGATTATCTGTAGTTGCGTAATAATATTACCACAAAGTGCAGCTAAAAACAACATGCGCTTACTATGTTATAGGTCCTGCAGGCAGGAATCTGGATACAACTTGTCTGGTTTCTGGGTATAGCTACAGACAAGGTGTCCATCTGGGCTGCAGTTTCATCTCAAGGCTCGAGTGGGGAAGGATCAGCTTCCATGCTCACATGGCTACTGGCAGAATTAACTAACTTTGGCCTTTTGCCCCTATTGACTGTTTCTTATTGGCTGTCAGCCTAAAATGGCTCTCAGTTCCTTGCCATGTGGGGGGCTTTCCTGAAGACAGTGGGAGGGAAGTCTCCTAGAAAAATGGATATTGTGACCATGGAAATGCTGTTTGGTCACTTTTTATGTTTATTGAAAAAGAAATTGCTCACTACTAAGTAATGTATTAAAAAGAAACTACAACATAATTGCTCTTTATTGGTATCTAGAGGTATAAGACAGATGGTGGTGGTGTGCAGAGCCAGCTCAGCCTGCTCATGGAAGCTCATCATATGCGCCTTCGTTCAGCTTCCTGTTCTGCCCCATAATGTCAGGAAGTTGATGTTGGCCATGGTTGGTGAATTTGTACCACTCGAAATAGCAAATACCACAAACTGGAGCTTGGTTTTCCATTACAGGGAAAGTTTTTAAACTTTTACCTTTATACATTTCTCAGTGTGCAGATCTGCCTCAACTTCAATTATTGGAATCCTTTAACTGCCTTGACTTGAAAACGTTTTAATAAAATCTCAAACAACAATTCAGATTAAAAAAACTTAGGCATTATCTTAGGCAACCATCTTAGGCAATCATCAAACTTGCCAAATCATTTGTCTTAACTAACATGTTATTTAAAACAAGATAAATTCATACTGTATTTCATTCACATGTTGAAAACATATGGATGCTGATCACCTTTATGCGATATAACATTTTCCTGGTCTTCAAATCACCTTTAAAACTTCAGACCAACTTTACCCTTAACAATTATCAGAATATTTTTGCTACAAGATGTTCCTCAAAAATAATATTTCTAAAAAATACTGTTTTACAAAAAGAAGAAGCATGTGTTAGGTCCAATTATCTTTAGTCCTGATGGATATACATTCTATCAGTGATAAAATAGCACATGAAAGTGTTTTCATCCTTTTTGTTGCTTTGTTATGATGTATCCGTTGAATATTTTTCAAATGCTGTGTATATAAAGATTTTCTCCAGAGAGGTCAAACAAACTAACAAACAAAAAGACAGGCTTGATCAGAAATATCCACTCCCGTATCCTTTCTGCATATGGAAATTTAATGTTCCCATCTGGACATAAACTCAAGACAAACTCTCGAATTGTCACAACAAGCCAAAAAGCTTTCCTTACATCTGGCACCTAATATATAAGGATTTATCCTAAATAAACAATATAGAAAACTGTCGCAGAGAGTTGCGAAAGAATTTGAGTATAAATTGCTATGATCTAGCACTTTCTGAAAGCTCAAATGAGACTTTGGGAAAAGGAATCAAATGTTGTATTTCCCAATATGACTATAAGAGAGCTTATTTAAAATAGAACTTCCGTGTCCTAGTCCAGACATAAAAATTTAAAATCGTTAAAAGAGACAAAAAATCTATTTATCTAAAAGTCTTATGGAAGATTTAGAAGTGAGTGATACAGATTCAGGGACAACTTGTTTATAGAAACATACCAGAAATTTGTAAAGGCTCTATAGTTAATTTTAAAAAAATAGCAAAACACTTGAATCATTTATTTTTTCCTCCTTGTAAAAAAAATTCCTGAAATTAGAATTTATACTTATTCACATAGCAATCCATAAAATGTCCATTTGAAGGACATTTTGTACATTTTTGTAAAACCATAGTCACATATTCTGTGAATTATATCATCAAGTGTTTGTTGATAGAAGTCTTTTATAGTTTAGTGCCAAGGAAAACTTTTCTCTCTTCAGATGAATTTACATGAATTCTTTTGTAATACTATTAAATGGCTTCCTCATTTGCTTTATTTTTGAAGACACACATAAAGCATATGTAAAGTATAAAACACATATAAAGTATATAATCAAAGCCTAAGTACGATAACCAAAGATTTCAAGTATCTGGTGTAATTCTTTTGTTTTTTCATTTCTTTTGAGTTTGAGTCTCTTAGTAATTACATATTATATGTGTTTTAAATATGTGAGATGTTTATCATTTTTGAAAGTAGGCCAAATATAAATGAATAAATTAATGATAATTTATGAATTTATTAAATATTAAGTGAGCTTCAATTATCAGAACATCTTTCCTGCTGGTGACAGGAATGCACTTTGCAAACAAGGGAATAAACTTGATTAGAATTTGAAAGAAAATCATTTAAACTACTTTTAAAATGTTCATTCCTTTGATGAGTTACAGACAGTCTTGAGAAATACTATAGCATGTCTGTAGAGTAATATGTACATTCCTCGCAGTAAAATATTAGTATTATTTAGGCCCTCGCCAGTAGATTTCTCATCCCATAAATTTGGTATTGGAATTATGCCAAATTGGTCAGATTTTTAAAAATGCTCCAGAAAGCCCCACCTTGACCTGGCGACAAGTATTCTTTAATCATCATCTAGCCCTATAATTGTCCATCTTTGTCTGTTCTATGAGATGTTTTTATCTTGCTTGTGTTTTACTCTCTCCTGTTCTGTTTTTTTATTTGTGGTGGTGCTATTTCTAGTCACTGAATGATAAAGTATATAAAAAAAAAATCAGGTGGAAAGGGTCCACCCCTTCAAATGATCCTCTGCAAGTTTCAAAACATACTTCAGATTTTTTTCATTTTTACAATGTGAGAAAATTTGAAAGTAAAAATCATTGATAAAAGAAGATATACACAGGGCTTGCAATATAGTCGCTTTCAATGCATCATTCTCAACATTTTTGCTATTCCATTGTCATCAATTATTGCTATCATAAAATTATTTTGATATTACATGATCATTCCAGTTGCAAAAAAAAGGTGTGCACTGGTTGATCCACTTCTTGATTGTCCTAACTTTTATAGAGCACACAGAGTCAGGGGAATCAATCTACTCTGGCATAAGACCACCCATCTTGCTGGGATCTGCTAGGAAGGAAAAATGTCCTTGCTGTGTGTGGAGTCACTGGGGCTCCCACATCCTGACTGTCTCCCTGAACCTAGAAGAGAGATGTTTCTTCAGGTCTTTTTAAATCATTACCATTCCAAGTGCTCCTTCGGAAAATTTTTTGCTATGTCTGATATGATAAATCATAATATATAAAAACCAAGTCTAAAAATTACTCAATCTGCTTCCCAAACGTTATGCATGCTATTGCTTTTTCATATTTTATGTAAAATTTCCCTCTGTTTGACATAGTTCTGTTAATATTACACCCTATCACACTTTAGTGAGAATAATTAATTGTAAAAATAAAATTAAGGGGCAGCGCCTGTGGCTCAAAGGAGTAGGGTGCTGGCCCCATATGTGGGAGCTGGTGGGTTCAAACCCTGTCCCGGCCAGAAACTGCAAAAATAAAATAATAAAATAAAAATAAATTTAAGGATGATGAATTCCTATATTTACAAGTAGAAACTGGTACATAATGTCTATACTGCTCATAGTGAGGGATGTGCCCTTTGAGATAATTACCTAGAGCAGTGGTTCTCAAACTTCCTAATGCCACAATGTATTTTCATTGTTACAAAGGGGTCGCAACCCACAGATTGAGCCTGTTGACCTAGAGTGTTGTTCGTGAATTGCTCCTGTCATGTTTCATAATTTTGCCTTGAGTGACCTACAAAGAAAGTTGACAAGCAATACTAGCAATTCAGCAATTCAGATACATTAGCAAATATTGACAAAATAGGACCATATTCTATCTATATCAACAATAGAAAATAATTAGCAGATAATGTATCTGCTAATGCTGAATACTAGCATTATATTATATATTATATTATACATTATCTGCTAATAATAATTGAATACTAGCAATCCAACATTAGCAGATACATTAGCAAATTTTGACAAAAAGACAAAATACCTGTGTGGTTGCAAATTCATGCCAGAGGCCAACTGAATTCTTTCTTTCTTACTTTCTTTTTCTTTTTTTTTTTTTTTTCAGTATTTGGCTGGGGCTGGGTTCGAACCTGCCACCTCTGGCATATGGGGCTGGTGCCCTACTCACTGAGCCACAGGCACCACCCCACCTGAATTCTTTAATCGTAATTAAGAAAGAAATAGAAAACCAAGCTATTTAGAGATTAGCTATTTTGCATGACTATTTTAAAGCTCCTGTGTTATGTCATTAACTGCTCCCAAACATCTAGGACTGAGATGTGCTTTCAGAATGATAGTACAAAAAAAAAATGCAAGAGTTTCAATTAGCATAGAATAGTGATATTCAATAAAATGAGATGCATTTAGAGAAATGGCCTTTGTGAAAACACTTTCTACTTTATGCTGTTAATTTATATCTATCATAAAGTAATACTTTTAAAGTGTAGGTTAATAGCTTTTGAAATCAAGCTGTGTTCATACACCACATGGATATGTAACTGTTAGAAAACATTCCATCAATGTGGTTTGGATTGAGACAGAATATTTGATCTTTTAGAAGGACACCCTCCCCCAGATTTTGCAAGTTATCCACACAGTGGAATAAATAATATTAATCATTATTGAGGTTTAGTATGTCTGCTTTACAAATGTTATAAATTAGTCTGCAACATGATCATCCACATGCAGGAAGCTGTACAGTGACTCATTCTGAAACCCGAGAGGGAAGCAGATGGTAAATGAACCTTGTGCAAGAGAGAGCTATTGGCAATATTGAAGAAGATCAGTTGCCCAAATTCCAAGTTTCTATTAATGAAAAAAAATAAACTGTAATCACTTGATTTGTTGGTTGATATTTGGAGGTGAATATAAATCACATTATTTCCCAAGTAACTCAATCGAGTAAAAATAAATAGCTTTCTCCCTTTGAAAACTCTTCCATCTTTCAGCTTACTTTTAACACTAACCACAGACTTAAGTATTTCAAACTGTAATGTACATAGTATCTGATTTTTCTCCCGTGAAGGGAAAGTTCGGTATGCCCTGTTAGTGCTTTATCACTATAATCTTCCAAAGTGTTTATTAAGTCTCTGTATCTGGCCCTTAGTTGAATCAAACGAGTTCAACATGTAGGAAATGTAACAGACAATACAACCTCACCTCCAGGGGGTTAAGAATAGCCCTATGACGTGGACAACAGAACCCAAGACACTAGCAGAAAATTAGAGGCCAAACTTCTTCTCCTGTCCACTCCTCTCAGAAAAGGTAAGATGTGAACACTAGACACTTCATAGTTTCCTTGAGAATTTAGTATTTCCACTTATCTCACCAGAAAGCTCCACTTCCACATCCTTATCAAGACCTCCTCTTCTGAAATCAGAAGAGTAGGGCTTAGCCAGACAGAAAAAAAAAACAAACCAGTGATCTGTAGAATTCTCCTCAACAAACTAAGGTGGATTTAGTTAACTACCTATAAAAATAAAGTTATTTATAGTAAATTTATGTTTATATACGTAAATATGTATACGCTATGGACACCTTGTCATGAATAATCTGCTTTTTGAGGTTATTTCCCAAATACTGATGCTTTTTTTCCCCTCAAACATTTGTTTACATCTTTTTTGCCATTGACTAACATGCAAAGGGTGCTGGATAATATTAGTACCCCTAGAGAACTCACTTCCAAATCTCCCCCCTGTGTTAGCTGAGCACAGTAAGTTCTCATTTAATCTAATGTTGGAATAGGTTCTTGGAAGCAGTGATGTTAAGCTAAATGACATACAATGAAACTAACTTTACTGTAGGCTAATTGACATAAATACAAATTAAGTTTTTCTGGTACATTTCTTGCCACAAAGCCATTACCACAGTTCTAACTAAAGACCCAAAACAGGTTCGGCACCTGTAGCTCAGCAGTTAGGGCACCGGTCACATGAACCAGGGCTGGTGGGTTCAAACCCAGCCTGAGCCTGTTAAATAAAGACCCAAAACACTTATGATATTAGACATTGAAATAAATGTGAGCTATACACACACTTAAAACAGATTAATGAAAACCCCGATTTGGTGAATTGATGAGGGGTGACAATTGCAATGGTGATGGGTTAAATCAAGGAATGAATGTTTGCAAATTGAAAATTGTGAGGAGACCCTTGCACCACTGTGTAGTACAAAAATATCCAGTTGCAAATCTGGTGGGCTCACAGATGACTTCTGCACTGAATCCTTTATTGCTGTGCCTGTGATTATTATCATATAATTGTCTAATCTACTTAGAAAATCATTTTATTCATTCATTCATTCATTTTGCAGCCCATTTGTTCTAATTCAGTGGCGCCTATTCAGTAGCTCAGGGCACGGTGTGGGAACCGGTTCTGGAAACAGCACATCCCACAGTGTGCGCATGCTCATTGGGACATCTGAGAAAGCCAATTCACCTGACATGCGTGTCTTGGAAATGTGTGAGAAACTTTGGGGAGAAAACCCATGCAAACATGGGAGAACCGGCAAATTCCACAGAAACTGTCATTTTTTTTCCTCATCTGTTTTATAAGGACAAACTTTCACTAAGTGATATTATTTGAGGACCTGCGCTACCAGATTTCCCTGGAGGCAGTGAAATTCTCATGTTTCAAGGAACCTAAGATGTCTGAGCAGTAAAGAAAGTGACCTTTACTGTATGAGCCAAGCTACATAATCTTGGTTATACACTTCTAGATAATAATTCTTACTAGTGATGAGGTCTCATTTATTCAATTCACTTGAAAAAAGCATGACAGTATAATATGAAGATAAGACTTGTCTTCAATTTTATGAGTCAAGGCTGTCTGGACAAGAGCTGAACTAGTCATAATAGCTGGACTGGCTGTCCTGTACAGTATCACCAGTCTTTAGCCCATTTTGCTGCCTTTTGAACAGATCCAATCCTTAGGCTATCTTGGTACTTTTTGAACTGATCCTTTTTTGAAATTTATAACTGTCCAAAGCTGCAGCCCTGGGGTCTGACAGGACCCATCTCTATCAGCCTAATTGCACTAATGCACAAGACCCTCCATGCCGTGCTTTGACCTCAATCTGCTAACTGCCTTCTGCTGGAGTAGACCCAAATGGACAGCTGGAGATTGGAGCCATAAAAATTAAAGACAAGGTTAGTATTAGTCTCAATTGCAAAGGATGGTGTGGTAGGTAGAATAATCACCCTTCTGCATCAAAGATATTCATGTGCAAATTCCCCACGGCTGCAAACACGTTACTTCTGTGGCTAAATGTTATATGATTAAGAACATTGTGATGAGGAGAGTAATCCAGGATTATCTAGGTGGACCTAATGTAATCAAAAGTATTTTTATCAAAGAAAGAAGGGATTAGGAGTTTCGTAGACAGAGTTGAAGACGCTATGGTACTAGATTAGAAAAAGGAGAAAAGGCTTCCAAACCGAGGAATGAATTCAGGAGGCTTCTTGAAGGGGGGCAAGGAAAGAAAGAGGCATTGCTTTAATATTCTATTGTCCACTATCAAAACCTACTTCACAGATTGTATTTAATATTTGTAGTTCCAAGATATTTTTGTGAAAGTGAAAAATAAGAAAAGGATACTTTCCCAGTTTCAGTTACCTACCTTGGCAAAATAACTTTCCCCGGTATCTAATCTCCTCCTTTCCGGCAGTCACCATGGATAATTCAATCTCTACATCTACCTACAAGAAACAGACACTGTGGTTTACCTATCTGTAGAGTAATTAACATCACCTTCCCTTTCTCTTATAATCACTGTGTTTCTTTTACTATTGAATATCATTTTTTAAAAACAATTCTGAGTAAAAATTTATACATTTTTACTTAGAACATTTGTCTAGAACTTGCCTATCTCCAAATAACAAAGTTGGAATCACATTCCCAAGTGTATTCTTCTCTCTAATGTTCAGTGAACAAACACATAATTAAAAACCTACGATGTAATGTCTGGTGTATTTCCGCTTCCAAGTGTAAAAAAATCTATAAAGCACATATTTAGGAAGGTTTCTATACCATCTTCAGTGCGACTAACTTACATGCATTTTGATTAGATGATTTAATTGTATTTTCCAACAGCGTCCTTTAAAACTAAATCTGAGAGAAAGATAAATGATTAAATGAAGAATAGGAGGAACAGAAGGGCACATTATTTATCGATGGATATACCTTTGGCAATTACGGCCAGGTAGAAACTACAACACAAACAAGATTGGAACTTGATTTAAATTACAGGATTGTGATCTTTGCTTTATCTAATAAAGGAATTTATCAATTTTGCTGCTAATATTTTTTGTTGTTGTTGTTGTTGGTTTAACCCTAAGGACCAACAATGACACTGACTAGTGACTTCTGAGCTAGTTTTGAAACACTTTTATACACAATTATCTACAACAGATGGACAAGATTTTATAAAACTTGGGGGGGGACTACAGTAGCTGCATACTGGGAAAATTAATTATATCATTAGGAACATTTGATCGACTCTACCTCGTGTTTTATTAATTGTTTGTAGACATACCCATTTATTACTAAACTTCCACCGCCATAGTTCACTTGGGAATCTCCTCCACATAATCAGCATGTCCATTCAACCATATTTCTCTCACAACCCAATTTTTAACATAACAAAGTAATGAGAATTAGAAAGTTTTATAAAATGTTTTCTTCCTGGCTCGGCGCCTGTGGCTCAGCGGGCTAAGGCGTCAGCCACGTACACCTGAGCTTGCGGGTTCGAATCCAGCCCGGACCCGCCAAACAACAATGATGGCTGCAACCAAATAAAGGGCCGGGTGTTGTGGTGGGCACCTGTAGTCCCAGCTACTTGGGAGGCCGAGGCAGGAGACTCGCTTGAGCCCAGGAATTGGAGGTTGCTGTGAGCTGTGATGCCATAGCACTCTATCCAGGGTGACAACTTGAGGCTCTGTCTCAAAAAAAAAAAAAATGTTTTCTTCCATGGAAGTATATTTTTAAAAGTAATTTATTGCTGGGAACCGTAGCTCACACCTGTAATCCCAGCACTCTGGGAAACCAAGGCAGGTGGATCACTTGAGCTCTTGAGTTTGAGAACTACCTGAGCAAGAACAAGACCCCTTCTCTAAAAAAACAAAAGTAGCCAGGCATTGTGGCAGGCACATGAGTCCAAGAGTTTGAGGTTGCTGTGAGCTATGACAGAATAGCACTTTTCTGAGGGTGACGACAAAGTGAGACTCCATCTCAAAAAAAAAAAAAAAGAAGAAGAAAAAAGAATTTTAGGGCGGTACCTGTGGCTCAAGGAGTAGGGTGCCAGCCCCATATACCAGACGTGGTGGGTTCAAACCCAGCCCTGGACAAAAAAAACTGCAAAATAAAAAATAAATAAATAAATAAAAATTATTTTTAAAAAGTAATTCATTCCTCCCATGTCCACCATACCCTCAGCAAGGCTGGTATGCAAATACCTTAAATAGATCTCTTAGAAGACTTTCCTCCAAACTTTTCAGTTACCTTGCATATGTATTACAAAGGAGCAATCCTATATATTCCTTTTAACTGAACTCTCCAACAAATGGGAAGGTTCAGACCTATGAGAGCAGAGGGCACTTTGCAGAGCAAATGGCACTTACGAGGATGTAATAGTTAAAAAGTCACTGTCAAAGTTGTACAAACAACCTTTCTCCAACTTCTTAGATGAAGACCACTTAAAAAAATTTAAGACATTTATCTTTTTTCCCTTACCCTTTCCATTCTCTGAATACTTTTGACAATTATTATTTTAAATATCAGAATTATAGAGAATATTAATTCACTAAGCTAGCCTCATGTATCTACCAATTTTTATTTCATGAGATGGCATTTGTGGGTATACAGTGATCGTATTGAATATGTCATTGAAGGAAAGCTAAACTTTAGGAAAGAATAATTCTAGAAAAGTCCAACAATGGATTTAGTTGCTGCTTGTTTTGAAACCACATTTTTGTGATGGCCTAAAATCAAGCAATCCATTTGCCTGAGCAGATATTTTATGCTTTTTGAATATAGTTTAACTATGTACAGATAGAGGGCATTTCCATTATTTTTTATTAATCTAGGAAAAAGTCTTATTCTTTAGTTTTTGAAAGCCAAAATGTTACAACTGTCATATTACTTACACAAATAGCTCAAGAAGTATTTCAAGTTGTATTCCAGGAAGAATGTTTTCTAATTCATTTCCATTATTGAGAACAATTTCCATTATTTGAACATTTTCATTGTCTTCTGCCAGGTCATTTGAGAAATCCAATTCTCTAGCATAGATAAAATAACAATCTTCTTTCTGAGTTAACTCTAATCCATTCTCCAGGGACTCAATAAATGCTAAATGATTTTTAAAAGTTTACACAATTAATTGAGGACAATTGCACAATCACTTTCTATAGAACTTACAATTTGTACTGGAGAAAATACACACATCAAAATAACTGAAATTAACTTAGATATGTGAATTTTGAATTGAAACATAAGCAACAGAAACATTTGGGAAAAACTTAATAGAAAACAGTTCCTTTAATAAGTCTGATCTGATCAGCCTGTTGAAAATTCTGTAGAGAATAGTTAGAAGTTTCTGGGGCAGTGCAAAGAAGGAGTATGTATTCCCTACAGAGCCACCCTGAAGATGAAGTGATAAGCCACTGAATGTGCTGGACAAGTCTTCCCTCAACAGCCACCTCCACTGTCATGTCCCATGACTTCCAAATACAAAGAATATTCAGTAAAGGGTAAGCCCCTCCTCCTGCCTGTGAGTAGTTGGAACACATAATGCCTCGGTAGCAAAACAAAAATAAAATGAGCAGAGCTATAGTGCTGAGCCATATGTGTTTTTCTTGACTTCTATCCCAAATAAAACAGCCTCTAGGGTATCCTGGTATCCATACCTATAAATAATGTACACCCCAGTGTCTTATAAAATTCACTGAATGCTCTTATTAATCGAGCACATCCTGTGTGTCAACACTATGTCATGTGTTTTCCCTGGATTCCCACTTTCTTTTATTTTTTAATTTATTTTATTCTTTTTATTAAGTCAGGAACATGTAGATCATGTTATGCATTGATGCCTTTATGGGGTACAATGTGCTGATTTTATATACGATTAGGAATGCTTATGTCAAATTAGTTAATGTAGCCTTTTCCTCATTTGCTTAATTATTGTGTTAAGACATTTATACTCTATACTTAATAGATTTGACATGTGCCCTTGCAATATGAGCCATAGGATTGGTCCCACCGTTTACCCTTTCCCTGGATTCCCACTTTGAA
Organism: Arctocebus calabarensis; assembly: GCA_963573935.1. Taxonomy (NCBI): domain Eukaryota; kingdom Metazoa; phylum Chordata; class Mammalia; order Primates; family Lorisidae; genus Arctocebus; species Arctocebus calabarensis. The sequence continues at coordinate 4,798 of CAUYON010115074.1, read as the reverse complement.
TCTCGAAACTCTAGGAGTTAAAATACCAGGCAGTAAAGCTGAGATTTAAACCTACATCTTCTTTCACACTTTAAACGATTAGTTCTCAGTTTCCACTTTTTGACACAAACAGTGTCCTTTGAGAAGAGATAATGTATTTATAGTAATATTTATTCTCAAAAAGATTGCATAGGAAAACAAAATTATATATTTTTAAAAATGCAGACTAGTAAGAAGAGGAAACTAAAAGTTACCTATAATCACGCTTCTAAGAGAAAACCACCAAGTCATTCTGTTTTGATGGTGAAAATTCTTTCGGTTCCTTTTTCTTTTTATATATAACACACATATATAACATAATGTCTGACAAGAATTTGTCATGTAAAATACTTTTTTATTAAATACTATTTACTGAACTTGTCATGTTACTAAAAATTTAGGAAACAGAAAACAAACACTAGCAGCAAAACACTAAATGATGAAACTACAAAAATGCTATAGTTATATTTTTAATTTTCTAACTCTTCCACAGGAAATCTGAAAGAGTGGGTCAAACAGTAACTCTGACATAACAAATGAATTCAAATTCTGATTTCATTCCTCAATAACTAGCCAGCTCTGCTAGGTAACTAAGCATGTTACTCAGCCTCTGTGAACTACGCTTTTCACAACTGTTTGATTAGCTTAATAATGACCATCTTAAATTTTGAGGACCAGTCACACAGTAACTGAATTGACATGAAATATTTGCACTATAAAGAATAAAAACTATGATATTTAAAATATTTTCTCACAATTAAGAAAACCAAAACAAAACAAAAAGGCAATTAACCAGGACATAAGTGAGTGGAGACAAAGGTATATTTTTAAAAATATATTTTTGTTGCTGTGGGGAGCAAACTGAAATAAATAGAAAAATATGAAAATAAGAAACAGTAAGAAAAAAATTGTTCTAATTATTTTAAGTCAGACACCTAATCAAAAAGAAGAATGTTAAAAGGAAATATTTTTATTTTCATTTTTAAATAAATACTAGGAGTTTGAATCAAAGAATGTTAAAGCTGTAATTTAGAATGCAGATGCAAAAAAAACTAAAGTATTTATTTGCTTAAAATGTCAACATAGAAAATGAAATTTAGACACAATTTATATAACTTACTGAAGCAGAATTTAGAGTCAAAGTTTAGAGAAGCAGAAACATACAGTGAAATATTTTTAGTATTACAGAAAAATAGAAAACATGGATGCCCTTAAGAAGAAAAACAAAGGAAAAAACTTACCCAAAGAAACCCCAAAATCTATCTTCTCTGCTTGGCAAAAGTTGCTATATTGGTATATTAGACTGGGAAAGAAAATAAAGGAAAAGACAGCATTTTAATTCTTATGAACAAAAGAAAATATGTGAGTTAACTTCCAAACTTCCTGACCTTAAAAAGGCATTTGACTTCTTTCTTTGAATTTTGATATCTTTATAATCTTAACTTGGTCCAAGACAAATAGCATTATAGCTTTAAAATGATGAATGAAACTCTTTGAATGTACTAGCCATGTTTTTATGCAGTCAATTTCACTAAGCACCTCAATAATAAAATGACTTACAATTTTACTTTGTATAAAATTGAATTCTCGCTTTTTCAAACAATGCCCTTGCTCTATTTTTCTTCTGTTCATTTGAAAAGCTGGATCTTGTTTATTTTAACTATATCCCTCATGTTTTCACTTTAGCCCAGACCTACTGAAACTTGCTTTTTTGCCACGCAGTTTCATCTCATATGGAGATTAGGGTTCTTGTTTTGTCAGCTTGATGTTGGCTCATGATCATTATTTTTCCATCATTGATTTGTTCAGCCTGCTTTTAAACCATTGAGTGTATTTACTTAGGCAGAATATACATGGTTAGTAGGACAATGAGAATGTAGAAATAAAATATAGATAAAACTCAAAATCTGTCTCAGGGTTTACAGAGATTTCATTTAAAGTAATATCCTTTTGGCAATGAACTCGCCTTTTTCATAATATTTTTGGGATAAACAAAGAATTTTAACTATTTAATGACTTCAATAGGGTTTACTTTGATATAAAAACATTTAAGTTTGCACAATTATCCTATTTTCTTTTTAGTTAAAATGAAAAGCTTGGATAACTCAAATTCTTGTGTCAATCTAAGTTGTTACATTTATATTCTCTATTATTACACATTTTTGTTAATTAATCTATAATCTTCAAACAAATGTAAAAAGCAAATAATTTCTTTCTGTTTTAAAGTGATAGAATTGAAGCAGGAAATTTAAAATCTCTTGATAAGGTTTATGTGCCTATAATAAGTTGTGGAAAATCGAATCAGATTGATCTGATTCTAGTGTTGAGTAATTTTACAATTCCAGTATTATCTTTCTAAATTCCTTGGAATCTACCTTTTCCTTCTCTCCCTTTCTCTCTCCTTCTATTATTTCTGTACATAATTTGAAATCATCCTAAACACTAAGCTGGCACTGAAAAAGTATTTTCCTTAGTGTAGGTGGATAAATGATTGGGATAGAACTAGAATATTCTGATTAAAGTCTATGTTAGGCAAGAAGCAAGGAACTATTTTAGGAAGAAAACTCTAGAAAGAGTGCTTAAAATATGTTAAGTTCAATACAAGGATTATTATATTGCACAACATAAAAGGTCTGACAATTAAGTTTTTGAACTTGTCGCCAAGTGCTAACATTGAAAGCACTGTACAAACAATTAGGTAAGATTTCATAACCTTGTATGTCTCACAGATGTGTTTGTGTCCACCTGTGGTGGTTTCTTGCTGAATGGAATTCATTATTTTTGTTATCTGTTTTTGTGTGCCTTTGTGAGATTTCCAGAGTTATAAATTAGTATAGCTTTCTCAAAATTAAAAGGAAAAAAATGTGAATTGTTTAAAAAATGTGTTTGTTAATTTGCCAACATCCGGGTTTTTTTTTTTTTGTTTGTTTGTTTGCAGTTTTTGACTAAAGGCTGGGTTTGAACCTTCCACCTCTGGTATATGGGGCTGGCATCCTACTCCTGTGAGCCACAGGCACTGCCTACATCTGGGTATTTTTTAAGTTATAATTTTTTTACTTATTTTTTCCACCCCATATCACTGAAGCTAAAGAAAATGATGTTTAAGATTACAATCATTTATATATTGCATTTAGACTTCCTCCGTTTCCCAGTTTGCAATCCACATTTTTGTGATTATTATTTATATTCTTGAGAACAGTGGTATTGGCAGTCATTGAGGGCAGAAGTTTATATGCATCATTATGCAAAGTTTATTAAATACTTTTTCAAATTGTCTATATTCTTAGCATAGTTATATTCTATATTTATCCTGTTCTTGTCTTACTCACAAGCTGCTGTCCTGTAATCAATTTCTATTTGTAAAGCTACACTTGCATTCAATTACTGTTGACATCTACAACCCCAGTCTTTGACAAAGATGGGACGCTTTGCTCCCAAATCCCACGATACTCAGTTGTAATTCAGTCAAGACTCCTCAAGGGCTATACATAAAATTCCGTTTACTATCAACATATTCAAGTTTAATAAATTGCTTTGGTTAGGTCATATGGGCCAACTGTGAGAACTGCTTACACTGCATTCTGGACAAGCCACAGAGACACTTTTGTTCTTGACTTCTTTCAAAACTGTCAGCTTTTCATTTATCCAAGAAATTGCATTAAAACACACAGACAAACGTAATAAACATTTTCTACAAAGTCAAAAAGCCAAAGAAATGTGTGCTTCATTCTGAGATCAACTTATTTCTAGTTTAGAGAGAATAAGCTATTACACCCCACACTTCCCATAGGACCAAGAAGTTCAGTAAGTTGACAAGCCCCAGTATTGTAGAATTTTCTCCTCCGATGCCCCAAGCAAGTGTTTTAACAGTCATTTAAGACACTTACAATTTTTTTTTTACCTCCAATGTTTATTAGCATGTCAGAATGATATCTTTTGGGATAGTAGTAGGACATGGTTTCTATTTATTAAATCCTGTCCAATAAAAGATATTGGACAGTTGAATAGCTCCAAATTATAAATGTCCATCAAAATTATGTACTATTAATGAAACTGACTGTAACTTTTACACATGTTTTTCTTTTTGGGGGGGGCAGGAATATTCTTCCTCCAGTTATCTGCATTACAAACATACTCAAATACACGTACACAAATGCACACACCTGGGCACACAATTTTCACAGGAATCCTTGCTCGTAGTAAACTCTGATTTGTAAATCCATGTTCTACTAAATTTCTTTTAAAAAGATCTAATCAACAGCATCCAAAATAAATTATCTCATGATATAATTGATTATTTTAACATAATAAAAATGACAGAAGATAAGAAATCTTACAACTGTTGTGTACTTTTCAGGGTAAACCTGTGCACTTTTCCTGAAACTTAAAGAATTGAAAGAACTACTCACTCGTTTCAATAAAAATAATGGAATAGCTAAACAACACTTGGAAAGATTGGTAATAATATAACCAAAAAATAGCAAAGCACACATCCAACATTAGATACAATTTTAAGGTTTCACTAATTAAAAGAACAATTGTGAAAATTAAAGATTTTTCTATCTTCGGACAGACTTTTGAAAAAATAAATTATTTACTAAAATACAAAGTTTGTATTTCTTTTTTTTTTTTTTTTTTTTGTAAGACAGAATTTATTCACAGAAAAGAAAGAAAAGAATACAGAAAACATTAAGGCATCTGTTAGAGGGAGAAAATTCTAGTGGGGAGAGAGAAGCTCTCTCCGTTTCTCTCGCAGTCTTTCCCCATCTCCTCCTTTAGG
>CAUYON010115073.1:0-17922 GCA_963573935.1 Arctocebus calabarensis | reverse complement strand
TTTAAATTGATAGATTCTTTGAAGATGCTAATATGTTTTAAAAATATATTTATTTTTATTTATCTATTTATTTTTAATATGAGGTACAGATGATTAGGTTATATTGCTTGCTTTTGTTAGGTTAAGTCCAAGTTGTAGTTGTGCCCCTCACCCAGGAGGTGTGCCATAAACCCTTACATGGTACCCGTTAGGTGATAACACACCCATCCCCTTCTCTCCTTCCTCCTCCCCTCCACTTGAGTTTAACTGTGTTTTTCTCTTGTGTAGGTGTGTGTTTGTTCATCTACTGCTTTCATTAAGGTATGTTTTTAAATTCCCAAATGCCACTGATAAATTTGCATTGAGGTTGAATTTATAGACATGTGAGACACTGATGGAATTTCTTTGTTCTTAATCTGTTTGTGATCCTTAAAATAAATATTTGGAGAAGAGAACATGTTGCCCATGTCATGCTTAATTCTGTACTATTCTTTTGGATCTGAGATGCTTAAATAATAGATAAGTTACTTTTGTTCTAAATGTGGGTCATTCTATCTGCGTCAAAAAGGAATCCATCACTTCTTGAAGTAGTAGAACTTCTGATTCCTGGAACAGCAATAATGGACAAGGCTTGCAAGACCTTTTTTTCTTAAATGAATTTGTAAATGGATGATACCAAAGGGATTTCATCATTAAAGGAGTTGAGTGACAAAAAATGAGCAATGAAGTTAAACAAGACAAATAAAAAAAGGCCTAAACCTTAAGGGTCAGGGAGTTTGCCATTAATCTATTAGAAAAAACGTAGGAGCAGAATCTTTAATGTATTCTTAAAGAAGTTAGGAGTGAAGACTTGATGTAAAGGGCTTTAGTTCAAATCCTGGTTTCTACAATTTTCTAAATGTATGATCTTAACTAGACAAATTACATAATCTGCCTGTGACTCATTTTTCCCAACTCTGACATGTTACCTGTCTAAAAAGAGTTTTTGAACATTTAATGAGTTGGTATGTGTAAAGCAGTATGACAGCTTTGAATATTTGTATTGCCATTATTGTTCTGCACATAGAAACTACTTTCGAATGATGGGATCCTTTGGGTGTGGAGACACTTGTGTGACAAGCACTGTTTTTCTTGTTTTTCGGACTGCTGAATTATATTGTCTTCTTGATGTGATTTGTGAAGATCCCATCTGCGGCACTCCTGAAATGATGCTAGAATGGAATTTTCAGGTCCAAAAGTAGTAACATAGTTTCATGTTTTCATATTCTGTATTAACTTTGTGTGCTATTTATATGTTTCTCTTCTGATCATTCAAAATACCCAATGTTGCTAGTATAATGAATGACATGGGATAAATTCATAGATTATATATGAAAAATATACCCATAATATTGATGAGAACATAAGCACAAACATTTGTATTAGAAAACATGGTAACTGGGAGTTGACAAAAAGAGAGGAAAGTGATTATACCCTTAGTTAAATGAAAAGGGGTGAGTCAAAGGCTCAAGGCCTAGGACTTTCATTTCTAGCTAATCTGGAAGGGCTGGAAGTCTGGGTAAGTAAGATGTGCATGATAGACTTGGAGCCAGGTCAAAGTCATCATTTAAAAAAGAGTTACCTTGCGCCAAACTATTCTGTACCATCCTGTGAAAAATAAAGAACAGCTGGAAAAACTTGGTTAGACTTTTGAAGTTATCCTTTAATAAAGTTCAGATGGGGTAACACATGGTTATTGTTGTGCTATGAATGTGTTCACACAAAATTCATATGTTAAAATTTTAAACTCTAGATGATCATATTAGGAGGTGGGACTTTGGGAGATGATTAATCTCAGGGTGGAGCCTTTTTAAAAAAGTCAAAGAGAATTAGCTCAATCCTTCCAAGAGGTCAGGACACAGCAATAAGGCATTATTCCATGAACCAGAAAGTGAGTTCTCACCAAACAACAAATCTGCATAAGTGTGTATGTGTGTGTATATATATATATATATATATATATACACACACACACACACATACTTTTTTTTTTGTGCGACCGAGTCTTAAGCTGTCACTCTGGGTAGAGTGTGGTGGCATCACAGCTCACAGCAACCTCAAACTCTTGGGCTTAAGTGATTCTCTTTCCTCAGCCTCCCAAGTAGCTGAAACTACAGGTGCCCACCACAACCTCTGGCTATTTTTTTGTTGCAGTTGTCATTGTTGTTTAGCAGGCCCAGGCTGGGTTCGAACCCACCATCCTTGGTGCATGTGGCCAGCGCCCTACCCACTGAGATACAGGAGCCACTAAATCTGCCAAAATTTTGATCTTGAATCTCCCAGGCTCCAGAGCTGAGAAATAGAATTCTGTTATTTATAAGCTATTCATTTTATGGTATTTTGTCATAGAATACTAAATGGATGAAAACAATTAGTTACCCTAATCAATTCCTAACTTTATCAGAATGATCAAAATCCCCTAATCATCTTAACCTGATTCTAGATATTTGGGTAGGTGATTAAATTGCCACCTACAGAAATATTAGGGAGATTACCATTCAACACAGTCTTTTTCCTTCTGTGTCTCTCTGTCTTCTCTCCCCTCCACACACTTCTTTCTTTTAAAAAAAAAAAAGGTAAAAGGAAAACCAATAAGAGATCTGATGCCCAGAGGTTTGCATAGCCAGGATCTCTCCTCTGTTATTGCCTAGAATGCAACTTTGAGAATTTCCAGGTATCTGTTACTTTCACTACACAAAACAGTATGCTTTTCTACAATGCTTTTGTGTGACACGTAACTAATATTTACAAAGCATAATTATACGTGTTAATGCTAATTGTAAAAAATGAAATAAAATGAAAGGATGACCTTCTCATCTCTTCTGATGATGAGAATAGTTTGGGAATGAAATCACAGTGTGCCAATATAAAAATTTCACTTATTTTAATTTATCTATTTATTTTAATCTACTTTGATTTTATTTTCAGGATTAACTCCCACAGTTTATGATGAAATGTTAATCAAAATGGTAATAAATATTATTAACTTAGTTCTTGCATTTATTTGCCAAGATAGTTTAAGGCTTTTCTCCTTTTAACATATTGTTTTTATGTAACAATTTTATTCCAATAGCCATAAAAAATGTACATATATTCTTTTGTGTGAAGCTATCACCATTCCTTTCTGAATAAATTTCTCATTAATTGAATTGATTTTACGTGAAAGAGAGGTCTAACTATGGCTACAGAATTCTTCTTCATTTGCTTAGCCATGTTTGAATACTATTATTTTGAGCCCAAAGTCACATTTTAATAGAGAGTCTAAAACAACTATAAGAAAATATTTGTAGAATATAGATGGCTTTACATGACTAACATTTCCTTCCTATTTGTTATATGTTTGTAATTTTTATAATAATATGTTTGCAAAAGACATGATATGGACACATGTTTGGTAAAGTATGGAATATTCTAGAGCAACAGTATATAAACTAATTTTTACTGGCTTCTGGAATGTTTTTTATTGCTACCACTACAGATCTTCAAAAACACTGGCAGCATTAGAATCATGGGTGAGTAGGCTAGGCATCTGTAGCTCAAGCAGCTAGGGTGCCAGGCACATATACCAGAGCTGGTGTGTTGCAGCCCATACAGCCTATGGCTAGGAGGAGTGAGAGTTATAAGAAATACCTGTATAGCTCAATAATGGAACACTTTGATGGAAAGGGCATGGAGAGGGATTTAGCTCTCCTAACAAGCATGAGAGCTGGCGAGAGGAGAGCAGTGGGGAATTGGCAGTCTCTACACCTGTGGTGTTGAGAGGTACGAGATCAGCCTCATATTAGGCTGGAGGAGAAGGCAGTTGGGAGCGCGCATTCTATCACAGACCGCTTACTCTGACTCTGTCTCCTCCCCTGTCTGCAGAACACCAGCACAGCGTCTCTCTGCTGAAGATCACTAAGGTCTGCTAAAGACTAAAATCTAATCTATATCTATCTATGAAGACTGCTTTACTCTCTCTAAGACTCACTCTCTCTCTCTCTAGCTAAAGCAGATAGCCCTCAGCCCAAGAGAAACTGAACCTGAGCAAGGTAACTTAGTGGTCTGCGTCCAGAACCTAGTTAAGCTGGGCCTGAGACCTGGCCAGTCCTTGGCCCTGACAAGCGGTGTCAGAACTGACATGTGACATTGGCGGATTTGAATCCAACCTGGGCCTGACAAACAACAATGAAAACTATAACCAAAAAATAGTGGGCATTGTGGTGGGTGCCTATAGTCCCAGCTACTTTGGAGGCTGAGGCAAGAGAATCACTTAAGCCCAAGAGTTGGAAATTGCTGTGAGCTGTGATAACACAGCACTCTACCCAGGTGATAGCTTGAGACTCTGTCTCAAAAAAAAAAAAATCATTGGTGAGTGATGTTTTCACTTAAAGCATTTAGTTTGAAATTCACCAAATAATACATACAGAATAGTTAGATTCATAAATACTATTTTCTCTCTGTTGCTGACTGACTTCAAGTAATTTTACTTGGTAGATGTTTAAATTCTGACTGTGGGCTGGGCGCGGTGGCTCATGCCTGTAATCCCAGCACTCCTGGAGGAGGAGGCAGGTGGATTGCTTGAGCTCACGAGTTAGCGAGACCCTGTCTTTACTAAAAAAATAGAAAAAACGACTCATGTGTTGTGCAGGTACCGATAATCCCAGCTACTCCGGATGTTAAGGCAAGGGGATTCCCTGAGCCTAAGAGTTTGAGGTTGCTGTGAGCTACAATACCATGGCACTCTACCCAAAGCTACAGAGTGAGATAAACAAACAAACACAAACAAGTAAAACAAAAAACCCCAAAACTCTTACTTCGTAGGTTTGAATTCAAAATTACATAAGGGCAAGGAGTTATCTATATTGGATATCTGTTATCCAAAATTCAACGTGGAACCTAATGTGCAGATTCTGATTCAATATTTTTGAAATTTTAATTTGTAGATAAAATATCTCTTTCCTAATCATGTATCAAGATATTTAATACCTATCACGTTTTACATGGTATAGAACAAGTGCATTATCAAATGCTGGATAATGGAAGAAATAGAGAAACAGGGGGACAGTCAAGAAAGAAAGGAATTCGAGGAGAAGAGCTAGAAGAAGGAGGAATAATCCTTTGGATTTATTTGGTTAATGTCTAACTGGGAAACTAGTTTATTCCCTGCTGCATATTCCCTCTCAATATAAGCTACTATTAAAAGTCAAATTTAAGAAAAACAGTTTTCTCTCAATTTCTTAATTCTATGTAACTGTCTATGCTTTCCTCGGGTTCATATGTTGTCCTAGATCAGAGAGAAAATAAGAGTCATCAGTGAGCCAGCATTGATGCTATGCCGGGGTGGAGAAGAGAGAGGGCGATTTCAGGGTAATCCCCAATTAGTGGTGGTGTGGATTGCTTTTTTGACTGGCATGCAAGCAGTAAGTTTCAGTGAACGATTTTAGAACTGATACATATTTTTTGTGATGTTTAAAAATATTATTAACGGTTTTCTACCTGCCTTTTCTAATATCTAGCTCCTATAACAATCTATCCTGGCTTAAATTGACCACATTGAAATATAAGTCAATGCAAGTAATTGTGTAAATCCCCTACTATGGGCAATGTGTTTAGACTGCATGCTGTTAAAAAATACAATAGAAAGAGAAAAATCAAGCTTCTGTTTAGGTTATTATTTTAGAAATTAAATGGTTAAAGAATAATAAAAATAGGACTCAGCACTAGGAATCATTTATAATAATTAGACAGAAGGACGAGGAAGAGATGTGCATAGTGTACCTACCTTCCAGATAGCCATCTGTGTCCCCAGAATCTCTCCTCACCTCCCCACTCCACTGCTCACACAGTTTCTTGTTCTACTTTTGTCGTGTTTGTAAAACAAATTAAAATCTTTAGCTGTGACTGCTGTGGTTGGCAGAGTTAGAGCAGTGATAGTTCAAAGAATCCCATCTGGCAAGCAAGCTCTAAAAACAAAAATAAACCTTTTTTCCATCTCATGGAAGTCCGGAGAGAGAGATTAATTAAAGTCAATAGAGAAAAAAAATACAAAACACTTCCTCGTATTGTGATGTTGGTGATTTTTTCTCTCCCCTTTGCTGACAAAAGTCTTTCTCCTTTACAGTAACACTCTTTGATAAAACAACAGTCTCTTCAAGTAAAATTCAAAACATTAGAGTAATTATAAATAAATCTCCTTGCTGAGTCTTTATTCTGGGAAGCTTAAAAGAGTTGGTAATAAACATTGTGCCACATTTACATATGATGCTCTGTCTCATCCCCTTTTAACTTCTCACTGTCATTAATCTTTGAGGTTGGGTTTATTTTTATGTTAGGTCACCTTTTTCTTGTTCTCTTCACACGGTGTACCATTTGCTAACCATATTTTACCCTTTGAGCTCCTCAAGTCCTTATTTTAAATGGTATGAATAACTCTAGATTTCTCCTGCACTGTGAGATAATTTGTATAAGCATCCTGAAGAGTCTCTGAAGCTCTCTTGGTGAACACATTTCTCTGGATAATAGGATGCCTGGATGATGGTTTGTCCTTTGAATCCTGACTTTTAGTTGTGGTTTCATGGTCTCTTTAGAAGACTCTGAACTTGCTTTAGGTTTTTGTTTCTGTGAGGAGGAAAAAAAATACTAAATCAAAGCTTTGTAGTGTGCTTTCAATTCTACATTTTAACAGACACTAAAAGCTAAAGAACGAAGCTCTCTCTGAAGCATTGTTGGGTACGATAGCTAGGGAGGAGGAAAAACTGGCTGCTTTGTGGTTAAAAAAAGAAATCCAAGGATTCTTTGTGCTGAATGAGATAACACAGCCATTGCACGCTTTCTTACATAGCTGGTGAAAATGACTTTCTTTCCTATTTCTTTTCCACCTTTCCCTTACCTCAACTTATTGGCTCATTTACTCAGTAGGAGAAAGAGTAGCTGTTAAGCAAACTGTAGGATGTAGTGAGGAGAAATCTTGAGGTTATATTGTATTTTGTAAGGTGATTTTATATCACCAAATGATGCACAACTGGGCAAAATAATTCCAGTCAAAAATGTATTTCTACTGTTCAGTTATAGTAGTTCAGAATACTAATGGTACTTTGACAGCACGTGGGCTAATATATTTACTTTATTTCTTGGTTTTGTACATTTGTTTTGATTCAGGCTTTATTTTCATTTTAAAGTATTAAGATATTGTTGAAGTATACTTTACATTTTTATTCCTGTTATTTCCAGCTTAAGTCTTCAGTGGCTATTATAAAACTATAAATATATTTCAAGTCACAAAGGCATTTTGTACACCTCAAATTATAAACCAGTACCTTAGTGATTTCTGCCAACACCAAAACGTGGATTAAAATCATGGATCAATTAAAGTTCAGCTACCTGCCACAATATATCATATTAAGACTTTTAAGATGCTTATGATTTTAGGAGAGAACTAGTAGTTCAGCATAGCTTATCCTTTTGCTTTTTTTTTTCTGATTTCTCAGTGTAAAATTAAACAGACTGCTTTACAGAAGCAAACAAAGTCTATTGTTTTGATAGTTAATGGAAAATAAATGGCATTCTAACACTCAAACTGTATGAAATGTCAAGCTGTTTTATTAGAAAGGACCTGGATTGGAACCTAGAATCAAATTGAAAAACTGCAAAGTCTATCAATAGCTATGCGTGACTAATAATTAAGTCATATCACCTTTTTATCCATGAGTTTCAATATATACACTGTATTGTTGTGATTAGGCAGTTAGCTAGATATGAGTCAGGCAGATGATGGATGTCATTAGGCTGATTTGGATTGGATTGATTTGACCATTACCCATTGTATTCATGTGTTAGGCTGACTGGGGATGTGGCTGAGTAAGACCTTACAGGTGGGTTGATTAGAGAACAGAGTTAATTAGGACTCTGGGAGACTTCCAAAAAGCATCTATATTCCTCAGAGTTGTGTATAAACACAAATTATGCTTTCCATGGAGCCTAAAGTCCAGTGGTTTTCAACCGTCCAAATGGCGCAATATATTTTCATTGTTAAAAAGGGGTCACAACCCACAGGTTGAGAACCCCTATTGAAGTGGATCAGCTGGCTCTGCAGTTCGTTAATAAATGTCCTTTTTCTTGCTAAAAATTTGCTTTCTCTTTTGAGTTATTTCAGCTACTACGTGGAATCACTATACCACTCTAACATACCTATACATTTATTTGGAGGACAGATGGAGCTATTAGTGTTCCATAGTATGGACCCAAAGGAATTTCCCATGACACTCACAACAAATCATAAGCACACATGTGCCTGTGTACACACACACACACACATATAACAGATTGTTGGTTTAACAGCTTAGGTAAACTACAGTAATCTGAAAAGGTCATGAACTACTCCATTTCTCCTGCATGTTAACTAGCCAAAAAGGACTAATAGATACTGTAACAATGAGAAATAAACATTAGATATGGTTTCTCTATTAGTATAAGAATGTCAAAGAAATGCTTCAGGAGATTGATCGGAAGAAAGATTTTTTTGAGTGAGAATTTGAAAGCACAGACAACAAGTAAAAATTAAAAAATAATACTATATCAAGCTAAAATTCCTCTCTTACAGGAAAGGAAACAATTAACAAAGTGGAGAGAACCTACAGAAGGGAGAAAACATTTGAAAATGAGCCATCTGACAAGAGATATCCAGAATATAAGGAAATCAAACAGTTCAAAAGTAAAAAGAAAATAATCCAAAAAAGTGGACAAAAATATGAATAAATATTTCCCAAAAGAAGACATACAAATGGCCAATAAGAATGTGAAAAATATTCAACATCACTGATCATCAGGAAAATGCAAATCAAAATGACAGTAAGTTACCATCTCACCCTCATTTAAACAGTTGTTCTCAAAAAAAGGCAGAAAATGACATATGTTGGTGAAGACATGGAGAACAGAGAATGCTCATAGACTGTTGGGTGGGGATATAAATTAATACAGCAACTACAGAAAACAGTACATAGATATCTCAAAGAAATTCAAATTAGAGCTATTATATGATTCTGCAATCCACTGTTGGGTACATATCCAAAGGAAAGGAAATCAGTATCTGCAGTACATGCAAAGATACCTGCATGCTCATGTTTATTGATGACACTACTCACAAGGGCAAAGGTGTGGAATCACCTGTGTCCATCACTGAATACACGGGTAAAGAAAATGTGGTATGTATACAACAGAATATTAATGAGCCATAAAAAGTGAAATCCTGTTACTTGAAGCAGCATGGATATAACTTGAGAATCTTATGTCAAGTCAAATAAGCCAGGCAGAGGAAGACAAATATATTCCCACTCATACGTGGGAGCTAAAAAATAATGAACTCATGAAGGTAGTGAGTAAAATGGTCATTACCAGAATAGAGGGGATGGAGGTTGAGGAGAGATTGACTAATGTGTACATTTATTTAGAAGTAATGAGATCTGGTGTTCCAAAGCATAGTAGATTGACTGCAATTAATAAGAATTTATAGTATTTTTTTATTTCAAAATAGCTAGATGAGAAGATTTAGAAGGTTCCTAGCATAAAGAAATAATGATTTGACAATTACACATTGTATGCAAGTGTCCAAATATCATATTTACTCCATAAATATGTGCTACTATTGTGTGTCAACAAAAAATAGAATTATAACATAAATTAATTACAAGAGTGTTAAGCTGACAGGACTCCACCCACTGTTTTGAGTTCTTGTGTAAGCAAACCAATCAGAAACTGCCAATCCAACTCTAACTCAGTGATGTTCAACCAGTGCGCCCTGAGAGGATCTTACGCGATGATGTGGAAATTTTTGAAGATTATTAAATTATTTCAAAAAAGTTCAAAGCACAATAAGTAAATTCTTTTTTTACTGTTTTTATTTTTGATCAATACAATTGTATGCTAAAGAAGTTTAACTATAGATTCAAGTGTGTCGTGAGTTTTACCAATCAAAATCTGGCAACTGTTGTTTCTGAGAACTAATTTTTCTTTTCTTTCTTTCTTTCTTTCTTTTGGCACTCGTTGGTGGATTCCAGACCACTTGGTGCTTGGCTCTACCTAATCCGTGAATAACTGTCTGCTCAAATAAACTCTTCTAGATTATCAAAGATATATGTGTGTGTGTGTGTGTGTGTATACACATATAAGTATAAAATTTCTGTTTCTGTTGTCAAGAAATAATAGGTATACCTAAAAAGATGATTAACAATACAAGATACTCTATGAATGTGTGGGAAATTACTATTGTTGACTTAGGCCTAAGGGGCAGCATATGTGTTAAACTACCTAACATTAAAGGGGAAATATTTTGCGTGAGGATGCATCTCACAACGGACCAGAAGAAGCTAAGTCAACTAGGATTGAAGAAGGGCAGAAAACAGAAGAGCTCTACATAAAGTCCCATTTCTATCATTGCTTTATAAATTCACACTCCTAATCTGACTTTCACATCCTTGTTTACTTCTCTACCACATTTGCCTTAGTAATATTGGCATTCATGTGGACCCATCATTCTTTAGTTTCTCCATTCATTTTTTTCATTTATCAACTATTGAATAATTTTCTTTCATTGAGTTTTCACTACCTGCAATACACTATCTAGTTTATTTCTGCAAATATAAAATTTCTGGTTTATGAAACAATACAATAAACTTGTTGAAGAAAAATGTGGCTATTTAATAAAGTTGTACATAAATGTTACATTAAATAAATGTCATGACCAGCAGCATAAAGAAAGCAAAAAGGGGAAAGTGTTATTTGAGTTAGATTTAGAAATATGAATACTATTTTATTTTCTAAATTTGTGACTAAGACATAGAAATGGAAAGATATTCTAAAATCAAATTAACTTTTTGGGGTTCCCAGTAATCTAAGTGTATGGTGAGAGGGAGAAGTACTTTTTGAAAATGTATTTGGCTGGAAATTGACATTTAAATAGAAATACCAGCAACACTGAAGACACTGTAAAATGATCCTAGGCGCCATTATCTTATATTGCTATTTTGTTCTAACTTATACCTTAACTACCTCCTTCAAAGTGAATGCATAATTATGTTCACTTGTAGATTGGTCATGTCATAATATATGTATCTAATATGCCCTTTGTTTACTTTTTTCTTCTAATGAAATAAAATACCTAGGATGGCATTGACAGAGCATCCCCTTTTAAATACCGAAAGAAAATGATGATAAATGAGTTTATATACTTACCCCTGCTGAAAGTTCTCCTGAAAGACATTCTCCCATTTTGTAAGCACAACTTCTCCATTTCTTCTTTTCCCTCTGTTATTCTTTTATGACCTATTGCAACTTTCCAGAAAGGAACAGGTTTCTTTTTTTCTTTTCCTTTTTCTTTTTCTTTCTTTCTTTTACTTTTCTTTTTTTTTCTTTCTTTCTTTCTTTCTTTCTTTCTTTCTTTCTTTCTTTCTTTCTTTTTCTTTTTCTTTCTTTCTTTCTTTTTTTTTTTTTTTTTTTTTTTAGTTTGTCTCTCAGCTAGGGAAACTATTTGGAAAATTGGTTTCTTTTAGTTTGGCCCCATGCAGGCTTGACCAATTTTGCATTGTAACAGAGACGGAGGGCTTCATTCCTGCTAAATTTTAGCTTCAAAGAGTTCTGTTAATGACAGATATACAGATATACAGATAGTCCCCTATCAGCAGATAAACACAATCTTCCCTGTTTAATTCTTATTTTATTTATAAAATTTATGTTTTTTTCAAATATAAGAAAACGAATATATTTAATAATAAATTATTCTGATATAAATTATAAATTGCCAAGTAAAACACAAGGAGAACTGAGTAATAGTTACAATCCCAAATTTTCTAACTACCATTTCATTTAATATCAATAACAAAATAACATAATCTGTAAAATTCGAGTGAACTCAGTTGATGATATTGATAATTAAAGACACATGATTAAATAATGCTTTTCTTTCTTTTACCATTTAAGCTATCACAGAGATTAAATCTCAATCTCTAGCAAACTATCTGCTTTTACCCTTACCTAGTGTATGATACTAAGATGGATTAATTCAGTTGATTTTAATATAATGTCATTAGGTATGAATATGGCTCGCCGTATGTGTGAGTCAAGCCTTTTTTAAACATAAAAACACAATTCTACACAATTTCTAGAGAACCCATCACTAATCTGGGTCAGCTTTATTAATCCATCAGCTTTTTTTTTTTTTTAATTCACAAGTAAAGAGAGTATTTCAGCATAACCCATTGCTACATCTTGGAACATATTTTACAAGAATATCATCTTATTACTGGAGGCAAGATCCTAATTACCTGAGTGTAATTAGTAAGTTGTGGCTGAAATGCTGATTTCATTTTCTCAATGTATTAATGTGGCTTTTCTTGGCCTAACTCAATATAGCTGAGTTTGCAATAAATATATTCCGTAAACTCCTTCAGAAGCAACTCTGCGTTATTGGATTTTGTCTAAAAAAAGTGAATTTTTTTTCATAACATCAACTAATTAAGATTCAGTTTAAGTATACACTTTGGTCAGTTGATGACAGAAACTAATTGAAAACTTATTTATATGCCATTCTATAACTATTACTTTAGTGGTAGCATAGATGTCCATATGAAAATATAATAACTAAAATATTACAGTTGCAGCCAAATAAAATATTTAGATGAGTTTTGTGTTAAATAATGTCTAATTTTTTATTTTTTATTTTTTATATTTTTTTAATTTCAGGTTAATGTGAAGGTATGAACAAGTAGTTTAGGTAGAGTCCATCTTGTAGTAGTGTCCCACACCCAAAAACTGTGCAACATACCCTAACATTGTGCCCATTAAGTGGGAGCACACCAATTCCCCCCTTCCTTCTGCCACCCTTCTTTGTTCCCCTTCCCCCTAACTTGAATTGAGTTTTTCTCTTATGTAGACATGAATTAGATCATCTACTGCCTTCATATTAGTATTGACTACATGGGATTCTCGCTTTTCCATTCCTGTGATACTATACTAAGAAGAATGTGTTTCAACTTCATCTGGGTTAATACAAAATATGTAAAGTTTCCATCTTTTTTAATGGCTAAATGGTATTTCATGGTATACATATACCACAGTTTGCTAATCCATTCCTAGATTGATGGGCACTTAGGTTATTTCCACATCTTGGCAATTGTAAATTGAGCTGCAATCAACAATCTAGTGCAAATGTTTTTACGGTGAAATAATTTTTTTTCTTCTGGGTAGATGCCTAATAATGGGATTATATATCAAATGAGAGATCTACTTTGAGCTCTTTGAAGATTCTCCAATACTTCCTTCCAAAGGGGCTGTATTAGTTTGAAATCCCGACAACAGTGTAAAATTTCCCCCCTCTCTCCACATCTGTGCCAGCATCTGGAACTCTGTGATGAGACTTTGTGATGTCAGCTCTTCTCACTGGGGTTAGGTGATAACTCAGAGTGATTTTAATTTGCATTTATTTGATGATTAATGATGGGCAGTTTTTCATATGTTTGTTAGGCATTCATCTGTCTTCTTCAGAAAAGATTATATTCATGTCTCTTGCCAAGTGTTAGAAGGGATTGTTTTCTCTTTTTTTTTGTTGATTGATTTTAGTTCTTTATAGATCCTAGTTATCAAGTCTTTATTAGATTCATAACATTTAAATCTTTTCCCATTCTGAAGGTTGTCTATTTGCTTCAATTGTTGTGTCCTTAGCTATAAAGAAGGCTAAATTTTTATTTTAAATTTAGTGAGTATATGTACTATGACTGGAATTATTATTGTTATTTCTATTATCTTATTTCATATTTAAATTTATCATGAGGAACACGGAAAAAAATTGACACAGAGGTCACAATGTGTTCATATTGCCTGGGAAACACACTTTACTAAACACATGTTTGAAACATCTGTTTAATGTCTCTAATAGTTTTTACTTATAGTAAGCTTGTCAATAAAAAGAATCATTCAGAGAAAATATAAGCAAAATTTACATTTGAATATACTTTGAAAGAATTCAATATATCACATCTAAAAAGCTTTCCAAGAACGTAATATTTGTACTTATACTAGAAATGCATAAAAAGTATAGAAAATACAGCAGATGTGGGAGAAAACATTTCACCTGAAAGGCTTTATTTTTATAGTTGAAGTGATTTTCCAATGCAGGTATATTCATTGCAACTGTCCATCTAGTAGTCAGAATACTTACGGTATCTTGCTGAAAAGTTTCTTCCCTCCCTTGATTAATTCTTCATGTATTTAAATTTCTAAATCTGTGTTGATAATTCTCCTTCATTTCAGTGTTTCCATATCTTGTAAACTTTAATTTCTTATTCATCTCTGGTACTTCAAGTCACTTTAAAATATTAATGAACATAATAACATAACTGATGTTAAATATTGACTATGGACCATATATTAATATTATTTGTCTGAGTTCTTGCAATCACAGTTAATCTTCCCAGTATCATAGTTAGTATTTTATTATATTCATTTTATAAATAAGAAAATAGAGGCCTAGAGAGGTGTCCCCTTTTCAAAGTTAAAATAAGGGACAAAGGTAGATTTAAATTTTGGTCTCTCTAAGTTGAAGATCATGTCTTTCCATGAAGCTACATAATTTCACTTGACTTTTTTGCGGACTAGATCTTCCTCACATAGATGGAATGCCAGGTATAAGAGAATCGGTTGCACCTGTGGATTTCCCTCTTTCTCTCTTCCTGTGTGTTGCTAAGGCTTGTCAGTTATCTATGATGAGAAAACAATATACAAAAATCTAAGAGAAAAAAGAAAAATGGGTAAAATTTTTGCTTGTATATTTTGGATGAGAAATTTTCCTTTTTAATGAGACCAGATTGAATGTATAAACTCAACTTGCATTTCCAAATATTTCAACTTACTTGACAGATGATTACCCAAAACATTTATGGGAAATTATAAATCAGTTTATTCAAAATATTCATATTTTAGTAATGAATTTTTGGCTCAAAAGTGATAAATGAGTTGCTTACAATCTATAGAAGCTACATTTTAATATCAATGAAGTTTTATATTATTTAATTGATATATTTTGTTGTGAAATTTTTGTTTTGGATTTACCAAACTATAAGATACACAAAATAGAACTAGTTTTATATATAATAAGAACTGAAAAAACTTCAGCATAAATTATTTGTATATTGAAATGTGGCCTATGCTAACTTACATTATCACCTAACATTTGGTGAACCATATTTTAGGCTATCTTCTTTTTAATATTAATCTATCCATTTTTATTTATTCAATCATGACCTTCAATAATATGTTAAGTGCTGGTAGTGTGATATAGTAGAGGGATATGTGTTTTATATCATAAAATTATTTCTGCCTTGGTGTTATCTGTTGTATATTCCATACATTATGTAACATTTTTGATACATTTTTATATAAAAATTATAATGTTATAAGAACTAAATATGATAACTGACATAAAACTCCAATCACTCCCGTGATTCCTGTATCCCAGTATTTGGTGACCTAGTCTTCTGTGTAGTTGTTGTAACTCTAACTCCTGAAATCAGCCTTGACTCATGGCCACTGAGTGAACACAATGTATTTCCCTGCTAAGCAGTAATTTTAAGTTAATATGATGACATTTATGTTCTGAAATGGCTCTGGAACCAGGTAAAGAAGGCATAGTCACCTCTGATGGAAATGTGTAATAAGGGAAAAACACACCATTGTTATTTTAGCACCACTGAGATTGTGGAATGTTTGTTGTTGGTGATGAGGTGGTGGTTGTTAAAACAACACAATCTAGATTATTTCAGATGATTCAGAAATAATTTTTAAATGACAGTCATTCTGTTTGATATTTGTGGTTTACTTGCCAATGTTCTTTCCTCTCTTCCCAAAAGTATCTGAATTCCATGGTGTCATTCAAGTTAAGTTCTTTCTGTCTACTGCTGTGGAAGAACTTTTAAGACTAAGTATTCCAATGTACTCCATCATTTCTTTTCAAAAGATACCCTTTCAATTGATGGACACCAACATAAGATAGTTGATACTCTCTTTTCAAATTACACCTATTAAGATATAGTCAATGCTAGTAAAGACAAGAAGTGTTAAATTGAGTTTAAAAAAAGTTGAGGCCTTGATACCCACTCTTTACCAAATACGTACGTGCACACCTGCACACACACACACACACACACACACAAAGAACTCTCTGTTAACTCTGCCAAACAAAAGAGAAAATAACCCTAACTTCTGATGAAGTCAGAACTTATACACCAGCTGTGAACTATTGGTGCTTCATTATCCCAGTTATTGTTTCAAATTACTGCTACATGGAAGATTATACAGAGTCAGCCGAGTGCTATGAAGGTTCCGAGTACTATGAAGGTACAGAATATATGCAAGAGAGCCATGGAATAGACTTCCAGAGGTCCCTTGGGCTGAAACATAAGTAGGCCAAAATTTTGGCTCTGGATTCCAGCCATAGAACTGTTACAACTTTTATTTATATCTAGCAGTATAGTTGCCAAGAAAGCCAAGTGTTGGTCCTCTGATAATTCCAGGTCTTCAGATCTTCATAAATTGGAAGCTGGTTTCTAGCTAGAGGAGGCCTTCACAGTTTTCTAATGTTCTTCTCAAGTGTGTCAGTGGAAAATGAGCCAATGGAGAGTCTCCCAGTGAATGGAACCAAGACAACAGCTTTGATTCTGACAACAAATATACCGTATTTTCTTCCTTTGGGTCCAATGTAAGATGCATTTAACATAATAATGACCATTTTTCATAGATAACATTTGGTAAAACAGGTGCATAGTAACATTGGTTAACTAAGATAGTGGAGTTTGGGGGATTTTTGTTAACCTCTACCAGGATTCATTTCCCCTTCCATCTGTACTCTTTTGTGGAGGAAAGTGTGGGGAAGAGGAGATTCAAATGCTTCAAAGAAAGCTAAATTCAATGACAAACCATGTGGCCCAGTTCATTTGTCTGGAAATAACGATTTGTTAAAGAGGGCATGTGATATAAATAGTATTACAGATTAAAAACATTTTTTTAGGCAATCTGAGGAAATAAACAGTTTTCTCTTGCTCTAGGTTTTTTTGTGTGCATATGTAATGTCTTGAACTACTGCTGCCATTTTGCTTTCATAAGAGAAGCATCTTGAAGAGGAAATTAGCATTTAATTTGAGCATCATAAGGAAATAAAAATAAGAAAGAGCTTAGATAGAAAAATCTAATGCAACTTCAAAGAACCAAAAAGAGAAGAACAAATTAAGCCTAAAGTTAGCCAAAGGAAAACAGTAGTAAAGATAAGAGCAGAAATAAATAAAATAAGACTCTAAAAACAATACAAAGCTCAACAATACTAACAATTTCTTATAGGCAAACAAAATTAACAAGCCTCAGACTATACTAGGAAAAAGAAACAGACTCAAATAAGTAAAATTATAGATGAAAGAAGACATACTACTATTGATCACGGGTATAGAAAGTGTTCTAACTGTTTGAACAAATATATGCCAATTAAGTAGATAACCAAGAAGAAATGGATAAATTCTGAGATATAGACCACTATAAAGATTGGGTTATGAAGAAATAGAAAATCGGAACAGAACAATAACAAGTTAGGAAATTGAGTAAGTAGTAAACACTTCCCATCTAAGAAAAATCCAGGACCTGATGATTTCACTGCTGAGTTCTACTAAACATTGAAAGGACTAACACCAATCAGTCTTAAAGTCATCCAAAAATTTGAAAAGGAAAGAAAACTGCCAAACTCTTTTTTTTTAAATAGTTTTATTAAATCATAATTGTGTACATTGGTGCAATCATAGGGCAGAATGTGCTTCATATACAATCAGAAATATTTTGATCGTACTGTTAGAGATAGCCTTCATGGTATTTTCTTGATCACTATATAAAGACATT
>CAUYON010115071.1:0-28647 GCA_963573935.1 Arctocebus calabarensis | reverse complement strand
TGGTATGGTTTTCCATTTGTTAACATCTTCAGCTATTTCTTTTCTTAAAGTTTCATAGTTCTCTTTATAGAGATCTTTCACGTCCTTCGTTAGGTAAACTCCCAAATATTTCATCTTCTTTGGCACTATTGTGAAAGGAATGGAGTCCTTGACTATTTTTTTGGCTTGGCTATTATTTATATATATAAAGGCTACAGATTTATGGAAGTCTCCATTTTTTTAATGGCTGAATAGTATTCCATAAAGCTTAGCTTAGCAGGGTATAGAATTCTAGGCTAGAAATTGCTCTGTTTAAGTAGATTAAAGGTAGATGACCATTTTCTTATTGCTTAAAAAGCTTCATTAGAGAAGTCTGCAGTCACCCTGATGGATTTGCCCCTGTAGTTCAACTGGTGCTTACTCCTGGCAGCTTGTAGAATCTTTTCTTTTGTCTTGACTTTGGACAGGTTCATCACAATGTGTCTTGGAGAAACTCTGTTAGAATTGAGGCTACCTGGGATCCAATATCTCTCTGAATCTTTGGTGATATTTGGGAAATTTTCATTTATAATATTCTGACTCTTTGGTGATATTGGGAAATTTTCATTTATAATATTCTCTAGTATGGCTTCCATTCCTCTGGGGCATTCTTCTTCCCCTTCTGGGATACCTATAACTCATATGTTTGAACGCTTCATAAAGTCCCATAATTCTGTCAGTGAATGTTCTGCTTTCTCTATTCTTTTCTGCCTCTTTAACTATCTGAACTTTTCAAGAACTTTGTCCTGTACCTCTGAGATTCTTTCTTCTGCATGGTCTATTCTGTTATTGATACTTTCTATTGCATCTTTAAGTTCCGTAATTGACTACTTCAGTTCCTTCAGCTCTGCTATATCCTTCCTATATTCTTCATATCATTCATCTCTTATTTGATTGTGTTTTTTGGATTTTCTTTTGGTTATTTTCCACTTTATCAGCAGTTTCCTTCATTGTTTCCATCATTTCCTTCATTGTTTTCATCATCTGTTTTCTAAATTCCCTTTCTGTCATTTCTAAGTTTTCTTTATAGGTGGAATCCTCTGTAGTAGCTACCTCATGATTCAAGGGGGGGGTTGCTCTGGACTGTTTTTTCATGTTGCCAGGATTTTCCTTTGATTCTTCCTCAAGAGTGTTTTCTTTTATCTATTTCCGTGCCCTAATTTTATTTTCATTTCCTATTGCTCTTTATTTTATTTATTTATTTTTTTTGAGACAGAGCCTCAAGCTGTCACCCTGGGTAGAGAGCTGTGGCATCACAGCTCACAGCAACCTCCAATTCCTGGGCTCAAGCGAGTCTCTTGCCTCCGCCTCCCAAGTAGCTGGGACCACAGGCGCCCACCACAACGCCCAGCTACTTTTTGGTTGCAGCCGTCTTTGTTGTTTGGCGGGCCTGGGCTGGATTCGAACCCACCAGCTCAGGTGTATGCGGCTGGTGCCCTAGCCGCTTGAGCCACAGGCACCGAGCCAAACATCACCTTTTCAAGGCAGTGTTTTTTGTTTAAAAATTGCAACCCCAGGGACAGCGCCTGTGGCTCAAAAGATTAGGGCGCTGGCCCTATATGCCAGAAGTGGCAGGTTCAAACCCAGCCTTGGCCAAAAACTGCAAAAAAAAAAAAAAAAAAAAAATTGCAACCCCCGGTACGTGCGACTTTATTCTTTTTCATAATTCTTTTTTTTCTTTTTAGAAACAGTCTCACTCTATGCCCTGGATGGAGTGCTATGGCGTCATAGCTCACAGCAACTTCAAACTCGTGGCCTCAAGCTGTCCTTTTGCCTCAGCCTCCTGAGTAGTTTGGACCGCAGGCACCTGCCACAAATCCGGTTAATTTTTCTACTTTTAGTAGAGATGAGATCTCGCTTTTGCTCAGGCCTGTCTCAAAGTCCTGAGGTCAAGCAATCCACCTGCCTCAGCCTCTCAGAGTGCTGGGATTACAGGCCAATGCACCCAGTCTCTTTTCTACTTTCATATTTAGATTTACTTTCGAAATTTTAAAAAATTAATATTTTTTAGAGATGGGGTCTTGCTGTGTTGCCCAGGATGGATTCAAACTCCTGGGCTCCAAGTGCGGTGGGTCTTCGGGCCTCTTCCTCCACAGCTGGCTTCTCTCACCGTTTTCAATCTCCACAATCTACTTGTTACAATCTGTTGTTTATTGTCTCCTACTGTTACCATGAAAGCTGAATTCTTCGTCTGTTTTTTGCATTGATGTGTCTCACCTGCCTGGAACAGCGCCTGGCGCATAATTGATGCTTAACATTTTTATCTGTGTGTGTAGCTTGAACAAGATAAGCATCCACTTCCCTTCTGTAGCTGGGGTGGAGGTGAGCGAGCCAGGGCTGGAGGCACAGTTGATGTGGTCACATGCGTCTTCCGTGTCGTGTTCAGTGGGCAGGAAGGAGGAAAGACATGTCTGCCAGCAGGGCACACGTGTGCTCCTTCTGGCCTGGTGAACCTCACTTAGCACATTCCCTGGGCCAGAACTTTGTCATATGGCCATAACCAATTGGAAGGAAAACTGGGAAATAAAAATTTTAGGTGAGTAGCCATGTCTGTGGCTTAAACTTGAGAGTTCTTTTATTAACAGAGGAGGAATGGATAACACAGCAACTGATGCCTGATACTTTTATATAAGTGAGCATACATAGGTACTGTTATCCCCCCCATCTTTTTTAATAAATGTGGAATTTATAATTCAATTTTAATGGGGAGACTAGTTTAAATTGACATTGGGATTGTCTTTGTAGCAATATAAATGTTGTTTTTCATTTCTAAACAATGTTCCTCTTTTGATTTAATGGCAACTAAAGCTGAAAACATGGTTTATAAAGATATGTGGAAATACTCAATGCCAACCAACCTGGGAATGGACTAACAAGCTGTGGTGTATATATATACCATGGGACACTCTTCAGCCACCAAAAAGATGGAGGCTTTCCATCTTTTGTGTTAACCTGGTTGGAGGTGGAACATGTTCTTCTTAGTAAAGCATCATAAGAATGGAGAAGCAAGAATCCAATGTGTCCAATTCTAATATGAAGGCAGTAGAGGAGCTAATACAAGGTGGGGGGTAGGGGAATAGGGGTGATGGTGTATTGCACACCTTTTGCGGGTGGGACACAATTATAAGAGGGACTTTAACAAAAGCAATCAGTGTAATCTATCTTTGTACCCTCAATGAATTCCAAACAATTAAAAAAAGATGTGGAAACGATTGGAATTAGAGCCAAGTGAGGGAGACTTCTTCAAGACTTTTATGAATTGAATTCATCAAGTTAATGAAATAGCTGCCACAATGCCCGGCTATTTTTTGGTTGCAGCCATTATTGTTTGACGGGCCTAGGCTGGATTCGAACCCGCTAGCTCAGGTGTATATGGCTGGCACCTTAGCTGCTTGATCCACAGGCACCGATCCTATTTATTTTCTTCAGACAGAGTTTTACTTTGTTGCCCTGGGTAGAGTACTGTGGCATCATAGCTCACAGCAACCTCAAATTCCAGGGCTCAAGCAATCCTCTTGCCTCGGCCTCCCAAATAGCTGGGACTACAGGTGCCTGCCACAACGCCTGAGTATTTTTAGAGAATGGGGGCTTGCTCTTGCTCGGACTTCAACCTGTGGTCTCAGCCCCGCTTGGCCCCCTAGAGTGCTAGGATTTACAGGTGTGAGCCACCATGACCAGCCCCAGAAAAATATTTTAAGAGTGATTATCATTAGAAAGATTTTTCCTTTTCTTGGGAAGTAGTGTTTGAGAAATGAGTTTTTTTCCTTCCCTAGTTAGTCACTTTAAAATGATCCAACAAGTATTGCCTCGCGAGGTTTCAGTTCAGTTTTTGTTTAGACAGTTTGGACCACAGTGCCCACCGCAATGCCCAGCTATTTTGTTGGTTGTTGTAGTTGTCATTGTTTAGCAGGCTCGGGCTGGGGTTCTAACCTGCCAGCCCTGGTATATGTGGCTGGTGCCGTAACCACTGAATTACAGGTGCCAAGTTAGGTTTCAGTTAGTTTTTAAATCTTACACCTATAAATTACAAATCCAAGAATGTTGTTACCTAACTCTCGCCTAGAATTATTTTGTGTGTTTCCCGGGGGTGGGAAATGTATTTGTGTGGGGAAAATCAGCTTTCCCTCCCTCTCTCAGGAACTAATCCCCTAATCCTCCACCCCATTTTAAGGTCAGGGAAGGATTTTGCTCTTTTTTTTTTTTTCAGTAGTTGACCTGTCCTTGATGGCAAAATTGCTGTGTGAAAAATCACCCTAAAACAGTGGTTTTAAACAGAAACAAAAGTTCTTTTGCTCTCCAATACGGGGTTGCTCAGCTGGTTTTTCTCCCGTGTTCTCACCGGAAGTGACAGTCAGTGGCTGAGTGTGGTCTTGGCTCATGTGTCTGGCTCCTGGCTTGGGAAGAACCGAACAGCAGAGAGTTGTCTTTGTGTGTCCTCTGCGCGTGGTGGCCTCAGAGTAGCTGGACTCCCGGCAGCAGCTGTGTGGCCTTTGCTGACATGCCTGTCTGTGGGCAGTCATGGAAACTGCCCAGGTCTTAACCCTTAGGGTGGAACTACATCCAACTAGTGGGAGGGAAGAGATTCAAACATGTGCAGGCCGCGTATCTCCCACCTGTTAGCTGTTACAGTTGGACCAGTTAGCAACTGAGAGATCCAGGTCATTTGTTCGAGAACAGGGCCTTGCCGACCCCTAACCACCGTGACCCATCACGGAAACCAGTGTGCGTGCCTTTGCTATTCATGTCCTGGCATACTGGATTTATTTGGGACATTCCTCGAGAATTTTTAATGAACGTGTCTCTTATCAATAGTTCCAGATTTTCTTTTCGACATGCTACTTAGTTCAAGACTTGTAGAAAGAAATCCTTGAGTCATGTCCCTCTCTCCCGCCATATTTTTTCTTTACTCCAAGATAGCAAGTTCCCACTTAGCACTAGACATCTTCCGATCATCTTCATGGTGTCTCTTGATCGGTTTTTCTTTTCAGTTTTCTGGTTACCGTCTGAGGACAGGATGTTACCATTTCGCGATCTCTCAGCGAGGTCATGGTCGCACAGGCTCTGCTTCCTCCAGCGTCCGCTGCCCTAAGTGTCCCTGTAAGCTCAGTTCTCACGATGTCACTCCCTCAGTTCAAAGCCCTCTTGGACTGTCTAATGCCCTGTGTGTTAACATGTGTTCTCATTTTTTCTGATTTGGTTCTAGACTAGCTTTTGCCCTAGTTTCCTGCCACGCCCCATGAATACATATTATTCTAGCTACACTGAATTTCTTATGACTTAGCACCTGCAGTGCTTTCTGTGGCTCTTTGTCTTTCTCCATGTGTAACATTACACTATTTGTAATGTATTCTTTTTAAGAAAAAAAAAAACCTTTCCTATTGAATGTATATCACTCCAGACCAAGTAATCGTGTGTGATGGGAGGATTTCATAATAAACTTATATTTTAATCTTTTGCAAGTAGTGCAAATGTGATAAATATAATTAGAAACCCTTTGTCGTTTGAAATGATCCCTGTGATTAGACTAAGTATGGGAAGGAAGGATTTTTATAACAGTTAAAATCATCCCAGGTGAAAGATTTCAGTTCTCCAGTTTGGTTCCGCATGTCACTGTAGAGTGAGACATTTCTCTTTATTCCGTTCATTGATCTCTCAGATGTCACAACTTTATTTAGTGGCTTTGCTGCTTTTGATCGTTTACAGTAAAATCAGGCCTGTGCAGCTAAGTGTTGGCTTTCTGTGCTATTCATCGATAAGGATTCTGAGATTCCCTGTGTGACTCCATGACTTTGAACAAGTGACTATTAACTTACGAAGTTGTTGACATTTCCCCATCATTTATGATGCCCCCTTAATTTCACAGGCTAGCTTGCTTTCTTTCCTTCTCTCTCTCCTTCCCGAGATGTAATTTGCATACCATAAACTTCCCCCTGTTAAAGTGTATCATTTAGTCTTCTCATAATGTTCACGGAGTTGTGGAACTATCACCACTACCTAATTTTAGAACCCCCTAAGTAAATCTCATATCCATTAGCAGTTACTCACCTCCCACTATTTTATAATATTCTGTTTCTACAGTTCACAAGCTTTCTTAATCCCCTCCTCCTCCTCCCTTTTTTCTTTCCTTCTCTCTTTTCTTTTTTTTTCTTTTTTAAAATGAGATGGGGTCTTGCTGTGTTGTTCAGGCTTGATAGGAACTCCTGGCTTCCAGGGATCCTTCTTAGCCTCCTGAGTAGCTGGGACTACATGCACACACAACTGTGCCTAGCTCTAGCTTTCTTCAAAGTCTTAGTAAATACAATTGTTGACTTTTTATTATTTATTCACTTTTTTTTTGAGACAGAGTGTCACTATATTGCCCTCAGTAGAGTGCTGTGGCGTCACAGCTCACAGCAACCTCAAACTCTTGGGCTTAAGTGATTCTCCTGCTTCAGCCTCCCAGGTAGCTGGGACTGCAGGTGCCCACCACAACGCCCAGCTATTTTTTACTGCAGATGTCATTGATTTGAACCTGCCAGCTCTCATGTATGTGGCTGGTGCCCTAGCTGCTGTGCCATATTTTATTTATTTAATTTGAGACAGTCTCACTGTGTCACCCTCAGTAGAGTGCTGTGGTGTCACTTCTCACAGTAACCTCAAACTTTTGGGCTTATGCGATTCTCTTGCCTCAGCCCTCCACAATGCACAGCTATTTTTGTTGTAGTTGTCATTGTTGTTTAGCAGGCTTGGCCTGGTTCAGATCTGCCGGCCCTGGTGTGTGTGGCGGTGCCCTAATCACTGAGCTACGGGTGGCGAGCCATTATTGACTTTTTAATTGCAGAAATGCTTGATGCTTACCCAGGTTGTATTACTTAGGGTTCTCCAGCAAAACGGAGCCAGAATGTGTACGTGTGTGTGTGCGCCTACGTGAAGAGAAGGGACGGAGCGAGGGAGACCGAATGAAGGGCGAGTCTCAGGTTCTGAAGAGTCGGCTCACCTGATGGGAGGCGTGGTCAGCCGAAACTCTGCAGGGCGGGTCGGCAGGCGGGAGAGCCTGGGAAGAGTCGCAATTCATTCTGCCAGCAGAATTTCTCCCTCCTTCTGGAAAGGTCTTTTTCTGTCAAGGCCTTCAGCTGATTGGATGAAGCTCACTCACACTTTGGAGGGTAATCTGCTTATTGAAGTTTACTGATTAAGGTGTTAATCGCTTGTTTCTGTGAAGATATATTTTTACATTTATTTCTTTTTTTATATTAAATCATAGCTGTGTACATTAATGCAATCATGGGGTACAATGTACTGGTTTTGCATACATTTTGAAATATTTTCATCAAACTGGTTAACGTAGTCTTCATGGCATTTTCTTAGTTATTTGTTAAGACGTTTAGTAAGTTTCACCTGTACCCTTGTAAGATGCACCATAGGTGTGATCCCACCAATTACCCTCCCTCCACCCATCTTCCCTCCTCCCCTCCCATTCCCTCCTTCTCCACTTTCTCTTGCTTCTTGGGCTATAATTGGGTTATAGGTTTCATAGGAAAGCTATAAATTGGTTTCATAGTAATACATTGGATACTTTTCTTCCATTCTTGAGATACTTTGCTAAGAAGAATATGTTCCAGCTCCTGCCATACAAACATGAAAGAGCTAAAGTCTCTCTCTTTCTTTAAGGCTGCATAATATTCCATGGTGTACATATACCACAATTTGTTAATCCATTCATGGGTTGATGGGTACTTAGGCTTCTTTCATAACTTAGCAATTATGAATTGGGCAGCAATAAATATTCTGGTACAAATATCTTTGTTATAATGTGATTTTTGGTCCAGGAATTGTAGGATCAAATGGTAGGTCTATTTTTAGATTCCTAAGTGTTCTCCAAACATCTTTCCAAAAGGAACGTATTAGTTTGCATTCCTACCAGCCATGTAGAAGTGTTCCCTTTTCTGCACATCCACGCCAGCATCTCCGGTTTTGGGATTTTGTGATGTGGGCTAATCTTACTGGAGTTAGATGATATCTCAAAGTAGTTTTGATTTGCATCTCTCTGATTAAGGATGGTGAGCATTTTTTCATAGGTCTATAGGCCATGTGCCTGTCTTCTTCAGAGAAGTTTCTCTTCAAGTCCCTTGCCCACTCTGAGATGGGATCACTTGTTCTTTTCTTGCTAATACGTTTGAGTTCTCTGTGGATTCTGGTTATTAAACCTTTGTTAGAGGCATAACCTGCAAGTGTCTTCTCCCGTTCTGAGGGCTGTCTGCTTGCTACACTTACTGTGTACTTGGTTGTGTAGAAGCTTTTTAGTTTGATCAGGTCCCAGGAGTGTATTTTTGATGTGCTTCAATTGTCTGGGGGGATCCTCCTCATAAAATATTCTCCCAGGCCAATTTCTTCAACTGTTTTTTTCCCTGTACTTCTAGTATTTTTGTACTTCATGTGTTAAGTTTAAATCTTTGATCCAGTGAGAGTCTATCTTGGTTAATGGTGAAAGGTGTGGGTCCCGTTTCAGTCTTCTACAGGTCGCCAGGCAGTTCACCCAGCACCATTTGTTAAATAGGGAATCTTTTCCCCACTGAATGTTCTTAATTGGCTTGTCAAAGATCAAATAATGGTAAGTAGCTGGATTCATCTCTTGGTTCTCTGTTCTGTTCCATACATCTATCTCTGTTTTTGTGCCAGTACCATGCTGTTTTGATCACTACCAATTTATAGTATAGTGTGAGGTCTGATAGTGTGATTCCTCCTGCTTTGATTTTATTTCTGAGTAATGTTTTGGCTATTCGAGGTTTTTTCTGATTCCATATAAAATGAAGTATTATTTTTTCGAGATCTTTAAAGTATGACAGTGGAGCTTTAATAGGGATTGCATTAAAATTTTATATTGCTTTGGATAGTATGGATTTTTTTTAACAATGTTGATTCTTCCCAAGCCATGAGCATGGTATGTTTTTCCATTTGTTAACATCTTCAGCTATTTCTTTTCTTAGAGTTTCAATAGTTCTCTTTATAGATTTCTTTCACGTCTTTTGTTAGGTAAACTCCCAAATATTTCATCTTTTTTGGCACTACTGTGAACAGAATAGAGTCCTTGACTATTTTTTCAGCTTGGATATTGTTGGCATTTATAAAGGCTATAGATTTATGAGAGTTGATTTTGTAACCTGAGATGCTGCTATGTTCCTTGATCACTTCTAAGAGTTTTGTAGCAGAATCCCTGGTGTTTTCTAGATATACAATCATGTCATCTGTGAAGAGTGAAAGTTTGATCTCTTCTGACTCAATGTGGATACCCTTGATTGCCTTTTCTTCCCTGATTGTGATGGCTAAGACTTCCATTACCATGTTGAAGAGCAGTGGAGACAATGGGCACCCTTGCCTGGTTCCTGATCTGAGTGGAAATGATTTCAATTTAACTCCATTGAATATGATATTGGCTGTGGGTTTGCTGTAGATGGCCTCTATCTGTTGAAGAAATGTCCCTTCTATACCAATTTTATTAAGTGTTCTGATCATGAAAGGATGCTGGATATTATCAAAAGCTTTTTCTGCATCAATTGAGAGAATCATATGGTCTTTGTTTTTATTTTTTACATTTAGAATAAGGCTTGATCAAGTATATACCATAGCCTGGCCAATTTGACCTATAAAATTAACTATCGTATAGGTACTTACTGAGATGTTTAAAGGGAGAAAAGTGGGAAGACTTTGAATTCGGAAACAGGGAACTTACTTATAGTCTTGGTATTGCAGTGAGAAGGTTTAACCTTCAGCCAGTCTCTGTGTTTGTCTGGGCCACTGGTGGACGTAAGTGGATTTCCTTTCTCCCCTTCTTGAATGAGTTCTGTACGGAAGCTTAATATTTCTAACAAAAGTGGAAGAACATCTAAGTCATCCCTAAGGCCCTTTTTGAACTTTAACACATGTGATTGTTATGGTTCTCATTTTGAATTTGTGATTTTTAGGTATGAATAGGCTTTTTAAGGAAAAATAAGACCTAGATTAAAAAAATCAGTAAAAGGCTTATAAATGTTGTTCAAGTGTGACAAGTAGCCAGGTGTGGTGGCTTGCGCCTGTAATCCTATCACTTTGGGAGGCTGAAGGTGGTGGAGTACTTTAGCTCAGGAGTTTAAGACCAGCCTGAGCAGGAGCAAGGCCCTATCTTCACTAAAAATAGAACAAAACTAGGCATTGTGGCAGGCACCTATAGTCCCAGCTACTCAGGAGGATCTGCAAGAGAGTCACTTGAGCCCAGGAATTGGAGGATTCTCTGAGCTATGAAGCGATGGCACTCTCCCTGGGGTGACAAGAGTGAGACTGTGTCTCAAAAAAACAAAAACAATAAAACTCTTGGTAAATCAAAATTTCGGTAAAGATTGGCATTGTGTGCAGTTTTAGTGATTGATGTTTTTGTAGGCTGAAAGCGTCTGCAGCCTGGAGATGCTAGACACAGGGTTGATTCCCCTCCTGAGCAGGTGGGATGGGATGGTAGGAGAGTTCATCATGTTCCTCAGGATGGCATGCAGTTGAAAACTTATTAAACACTCATTTCTGGAATTTTCTATTTAATATTTGCAGATAGAGTAACTGAAACTGTGGATCATGGGGATATGACCGTGAAGAGTCTCCTGTAGTTCTTGGGCCAGAGATAACGATGGCTGTGTCCAGAGTGGTAGCAGTGGATCTGCAGGGAAGGGAGTCAGATTCAGGACATACAGTACTTTGAAAATAGGGTTAACAGAACTTGTTGATGGATTAGATGGGGGGGTGTAACTGCCAGATTTGGGGCCTTCACCCACAATGCTATTATTTACTAAAATGCGGGGCTGGAGATGGGCAAAGATTTTGATAGATTTGAGACATCCATCCGTTAGACATCCATGTGGCTAGTTGAATTTGCTGATGGCATGATCCTTTAGGAAGGGAGAAAAAAGATGGGAGATTTTTGTTGCCTTGAAACTGCTGTTCTCACTTTTGGAAAGTAGTTTGGAGATGGTTGGTGTGGATTTGGAAGGTTCCCGTACTCCACCCTGGTCAGGGAGCCTCTGTAATTGTTTTTTATTTTTCTCCTGTTGGCTTACTTTGTCTGGTTGTGTATCATGGTAGATTTGTATCTTTCATTTCTGGTAAATGGTGATTATTAGGAAGTTGAGCCAATTGTGTATTAAAAATGTAGAAGACATTCAACAAGGGAATGTGTTTCCCAAGGCCTATTGTTTGCCACAAGAAAGGAAACCACTGACTTCTTGTTCTTCTGTTACATCAGTGAAGATAAAGTTATTTTGTGAACACAGTACTTCTTTGTGACTGATATTTTTTGTATTATGATCAAAAGTTGTATTTTCAACTTAAGAAAATAAGTTAATGGGGACATGTGAGCTTTTGTTATAAGTGGGGATTTATTCCATGAAAGTTCTTTAAAGAAAAGAAACCTGATTTCTCTTCGTAACATTTTAAATTCTTCTGATTATAGAGGTAAATCATGAAAAAATACAACTTGGGAAATTTAAATCATGAAAAAATACAACTTGGGAAATTTAGTATATACATATATAGTTGTTAATTTCTTGAAATGTAATTAAAGTTTAATTTTAAGGGAGAAAATGTAGTGGTGCAGGCTGATGGGAATATTTACATTTAATCTGATGCAGAAGAAGGAAATTCATATTTCTGTAGTTGTGGCTAATGATACAGTGAGAATTTAAGGTATAAGTAGACCACGTTATCACAATCTGTTAATAGCATCTTCCTTCTCCTTGTAAATTCATGCTTAGTGAAAAGTTCTGAGGTTCTACACTTGATCTGAGCCAAAAGGCAGAGAAGTGATTTTTCAGATAAAGGACAATTAAAAACAACAGAAATTCATAAAAGATGAGGATGTGATGGATGTGATGTAGGTTTGGGCTCCCTGGAGCCTTTTAGAACCACTGAAAACTTTTGTCTTCTGCCCTTGACTTCCATTGTCCCTGACTCACAACTCCAGTAAAACAAACCATAAAGAAATAAAAAATGTTGCTGGCAGTAAGAAAGCTTCCCCAATGTTTTTTTTTTTTTTAAATGAGGTCTTGCCCTTGTTCAGGTTGGTCTCGAACTCCTGAGATCAAGCGGTCCATCTACCTGAGCCTCCCGGAGAGTTGGGACTACAGGTGCGAGCCTGTATATATCATCTTACACAGAGATGGCTTGACTGTAAAACGCCACATAAGCCTTTTATACAACCACAGGGGTCTTTAAACTTTTTGCCTCCCAAATTTTTGACATCTAAGAAACATACTCCTGAGGACAAGAGGCTCAGAACAGCTAGGAATTATTAAATGCTCAGATGTTTAGCTACGTGTATCATGAACACAGTTTTGTGTAAATGTGACCCTCCCAGTAGTGTAGTGATTGCAGAAAACACTTCTTTACAAAAAGCTCTTCGTATAACTTGGGCTGTGACATGTTCACCTCTAACCCGACGTGTTCTGAGCTTCCTCATTCCCGCCCCTCCCGCCCTGTGACTGGAGGCTGGAGGAGCCCGCGGCTGGGGAGACGGCAATGAGAAAATAAGTCAATGAAAACAGGCACATACACCTGATTATCAAGAATGTGCTTTTCTTCTTTTCCTGTCTGTAATTAGAGTTATCAAAGTCTGGTGTGCTGCCACGTAATATACCTCAGCGAGACTCAGGTGTG
This sequence comes from Arctocebus calabarensis, assembly GCA_963573935.1. Lineage (NCBI taxonomy): Eukaryota > Metazoa > Chordata > Mammalia > Primates > Lorisidae > Arctocebus > Arctocebus calabarensis. The sequence goes on along the minus strand of CAUYON010115071.1, from coordinate 15,978 downwards.
GTTTGGAAGTTCTTATTGAAAAAGTGAAGAACAACATAGTTGAACCTTGAGGTCATCATGCTTAGTGAAATAAACCACTTGTAAAAGAATCATCCTGTGATTCCAGGTACAGAAGGTGCCTCAGGTCGTCAAGCTCAGAGAGACAAAAGGGAGAAGGAGGGTGGCAGGGCCTATAACAGGTGCAGGGTTTCAGTTTTGCGAGGTGAAGAGTTCTGGCGATGGATGGTGCTGGTGGCTGCTGACAATGTAAGTGTGCATAATGTATGGTGGAAAATGGTTAAGATGGTAATTGCACATTACAATTACAGTGTTTCACTATAATTTAAAAAAGGTAAATGATAAAGCGGTTTTGGTTAGTTTCCCCCATGTTGCTGTTGACTAAATCAAGAAATAGTTGATGGTGGTTCTTGTGTCATGAATCTGTGTGAAGAAAGTCTTGTGTTTTATGGGAATCTCAGAGTTTCCCATAAGATTAAAAACTTTACCAGAAATTTTTATCATCTTAACTTCCAGAGGTGTCAGATTTTCACTGACTATAGAGCAAAGAGCACAGTGTGGCTGGAAAAGACGTTGTTATTTTGTTTTGTCCGTTCAGACATTATTTGCTTGGCATTCATTGTGTTGAATGAACTGGAGTCACAGCATTTGTTGAGGGATACCTGCCAACTATTGTTCTAGTTTCTTAACTGTGCTTCCAATACTAACAATGCTTTGTAATCTTTATAAAACAGCCTTGAAGGTGTGGTTCTCATTTTACAGTTGAGAAAACTAAGGCTGTGGATAAGTGATTTTTCTGCCTTAAAAATGATATTAGGTAAAGTTCAATACACAGAAATGAAGGGAAGGCATTCCAGAGGAAGAAAGCATGTATTAGGTAGATCTAAGTGTAGGAAAAATGGGATGTATGAGGTGTGACAATTAAGTACATGAACTTGGGTGGCACCTGTGTCTCAAAGGAGTAGGGCGCCAGCCCGATATGCCAGAGGTGGTGGGTTCAAACCCAGCCCCGGCCAAAAACTGCCAAAAAAAAAAGAAAAAAGAAAAAAGAAAAAATAAGTTCATGAACTAGCCACAGTGTGCTTATGTGGGCAGCCTGGTACAAACAACTCAGTAAGGTTTCATAACCTTGGTACAGCAGTGTGTCACGGCTGTGTTTTCAGAAAAGTGTGGCAGTGCCTTGCTAAGTGGCATTTGTTATTGTTGCATGTTTTTATGCACCATGACAAGAATGTCAGAGCTTGAGGCAGAGCAGTGAACAAACATTCATAAATTTCTTGTTAAACTTAGCAAGAGTAGGCTCGGCGCCTGTGGCTCGATGGACTAAGGCGCCAGCCACGTACACCTGAGCTGGCTGGTTCGAATCCAGCCCCCGGGCCCGCCAAGCAACAATGACGGCTGCAACCTAAAAATGGCCAGGCATTGTGGTGGGCACCTGTAGTCCCAGCTGCTTAGGAAACGGAGGCAGGAGACTTGCTTGAGCCCAGGAGTTGGAGGTTGCTGTGAGCTGTGATGCGACAGCACTCTATCCAGGGTGACAGCTTTGAGGCTCTGTTGCAAAAAACCCCAAAAAAACAAAAACTTGGCAAGAGTAGCAGTGAAATCAGGGACACATTAGTCCAAGTTTATGGGGGATGATGCCACGAAGAAAACGGTAGTATACACATGGACTTGATGATTTTCTGTGGGGGGAGAAAGCATCACTGATGAAGAGAAGTCTGGGCAGCCAGGAACGAACAGAAGTGATAAAAACGTTGCAAAAATTCATGGGATTATACATCAAAATTGTCACTTGTGAGAAGCATAGCAGGCCAAGTAAACATTGACAAAGAAACAGGAAAATCTGGGCCAACAACTCGTGGCTCTGATGACATGGCAACGCACCAGCTCACACAGCACCGTCCAGGAGGGAATTTTTAGCTAGTAAACAAATAGCTGTATTGGAACCCTCTCCTCATTTACGTGATCTGGTCTCCAATGACTTTTTTCTTTACCTGAAGACAAGGAAATATTGAAAGGCTATCAAGGGTATTATGATGAGAGCTTTGTTGGCCATTTAGATTAGAGTTCCAGAATGGTTTTGAGGTGTGGACGAGGTGCTGCATTGGTGCGTCCTTCTCAAGGGGAATCCCTGAAGGTGACTGCAGTGATACTCAGCAGTCGAGTATGTGGCACTTTTCTGGGATGAATTTGAAAGCTTATTTGTGGGACCTCAGTAGTCTTTGGCGTGTGGCCTAGAGTAACAGTAACGTACTTAGGTTAGTCTTTGACACAGATAACTGACTTGTATTTGCACAGTGAAGAGTTCAGCCTGATTGAAGTCTGGATAATCTTAGGAAGACGAGATTACCCTCCCTCCCTCCCTTCAGTCTCTTCTTTTAGAATCTGGACTCTGAGGGGGATGATTTCCTGGCCTCTATTCTCTAGGCCTCGAGGGCACCACTGACTCACCAAGCCTGGGGCTTTTGTGGTCAGAGTTTGATGTTAGGAAGCAGGACCTGAAATGCATGGGAGGAAGGGGAAGAGAGGCTGAGTAAGACTTTTCTTAGGGGTGGGGCAGTCATTGATCACATGAATAAATAGGTCAGGTACAGGTTTGGCTTTGAAAAAGGAGGAATTGTTAGAGGTATGTGGAAAAAGGCCTCCCACAGAGCACCTAAGGGCACCTGAAGGTCTTGGACGTCTTGAATTGAATTTGAACGGTTGACACTGGCCATCTTTTTAGGTAGACGAGGTTGAGGGTGTCTGTGGAGAGTATAGGACTGTAGTGGGCCTGGGGATTGGATGAGTAGACACGTGTCAGTCTCTGTCGTGGGAACTCAGTAGGGTCTTTGGCATGTTTTTATGCGCCAGGACAAGAATGTAGAGCTTGAGGTAGAGCAGTGAACAAACATAGAATAATGGTAATGTATTTGCGTTAGCCTTTTATACAAATAGCTTACATACGGTGCAGCTCTTACACAACATTGCTTGCATAATACACCAGCAGTTGTTTGTTGAGTAGAAAATTTGTTTAAAACAAAGAAAGGCATATAGCTTAAATATTCAGTGATTAAGTGTATAAATGCTTATAATATATCAGTGTTTTAATGTATAGCCAATGAGTTTTCTTTAGAATGTTTATTTTTTCAGCCTCCCGAGTAGCTGGGAGTATAGGCGCCAGCCACAACGCCCGGCTATTTTTTTGGTTGCAGTTGTCATGGTTGTTTAGCAGGCCTGGCCTGGGCTGGAACCCGCCACCTTCAGGGTATGTGGCCAGTGCCCTAGGCCCTGAACCTATGGGTACTGAGCCTAGAATGTGTTTTATGATTCTTTTTTGGCCGGGGCTGGGTTTGAACCTGCCACCTCCGGGCATATGGGGCCAGCGCCCCACTCACTGAGCCACAGGCGCTGCCCTAGAATGTTTTTTAAATGTCGGGTTTTTATTAAATCGTACAAATTAATGTTTAGAGATAGAATAGTTTCCTTTTGCAGTTATATTTCTGACGTAATATTTAACTAAACGACATAATTATAGTAAATGAAAGGGACATAAACAAATGTTGGGGAAAATACATGCTACTCCTGGTGGGCACGCAGCTCTGTTGTTGGCGGAGAGGAGAGGTGGTACAGGGGAGAGGACTCATTCCCTTGAAATTGGAACTCAGAAGTTGTAGCTGTTCATGGTCTTCAGATTGACAAGAATCTGGCTTTATCTTTGAATCCAATGCTTTTCACATTATGGGGCGTTATAAGGTGATAGGGAATAATATGTCAAGCATTGGTTAGTGGTGAGGAAGTTATAGACTGTAGATTGTTCTTAAATCATCACCTTTATGGAGATCTAATTATCATATATCCTGAAAATCACCAATTTAAAGTGTACAATTTGAGATTTTGCATATTCACAGAATTGGGCAACTGTTGCTACAGACGGTTTTTAGAGCATTGTGGTTGGGACCTCCTGAAAGCAAGCCCGTGCCCGTTAGCGTCTCTGTCTCACCTCTCCTGGCCCTCAGCAGCCACTGATCTGTTTCTCTGTGTGTAGACTCATCTACTCGGAACATTTTGTATAAATGGAATCGTGATATGTGGCCTTTTTGGTATCACTGCTTTCACTAAGCTTGAGTTTTCGGGGTTCATACATGTTGGCCCATGCGCTGGTGTTTTACTCCTTGGTATGGCAGGGTAATACGCGTGGGGTGGGTGTCTCAGGCTTCATTTGTCTTGTCACCCGTTGGTTGACGTCTGGGTCGTTTCCTCCATTGGGCTGTTATCAACACTGCCGTGAACACTTGTATACATGTTTTTATGTGCTGTTTTCATTTCTCTTGGATATATTTTTGGAAGTGGAACTAGCTGCCTTTTCATTAATATGTTTTATGGGCGCTGCTAAAATGTTAACTTTTATTTTAAATGTGGCTGCCACTATTATTAACCAACCCTGTTTCCCTATTTTTACCTTGTAGCCTATAACATTCCATACTCTGCTTCACACCTGGGGAATTGCTACTGCTTTGTACCAGGGCACCCACTGGAGTGCTGGGAAGTGCAAGCTCCAGTCGAAAAGCTCCTACATGGATCCTTTCCGAAGTTGGTGTCTTTTCTACAAACTCTGTGCCTCAACAACCATTTCTAAGTGGTAAGGGTATCTACAGCTTTTAACAAAGAATGAGAATCATAGAAATTTGTGAAACAATTGTTAATTTGGATCACCTTCTTTTCTATGCCACCTACTTTTTCTGTACTTTTTTTTGCTAATATTTCCTAAATTACATGTAAAGGTGGTGGTAACATCAGGCTTTTGGAGGCTTCAGAACATTCTTTATGTTAAATTTTGCGTATAGGAGAACACGCGATACTTGTAAAGCACAAATACAAACGTGAAGAACCTGATGTGCGTGCCCTTTGTGTGCTTTTTAGGTTCTCCATCACCCGTTGTCGTAAGGCTGAGCCAATTTATGCTGTTACTATTTTTTCATGTCTTTAGGGATTTTGAGCCCATTGGACTAAGAACATCCTTTTCCTGATGATTGCAAATTATGGGGTTTTTTTGTTTGTTTTAAAGAAACAGGTTGCCTACCGAGGTTGGAGTACAGTGGCACAGTCAGAGCTCACAGCAGCCTCCAACTCCTGGGCTCCAGGGACCTTCCCATCTGAGCCGCCTAAGTAGCTGGGGCGACAGATTTTTCAACTGTTCTGTAGAGACAGGTTTCACTATGTTATCTTAGCTGGTATTGAACTCCTGGGCTCAAGCAATCCTGCCTCAGTCTCCTAAAGTGCGGAGATTGTAAATGTGAGCACAGCTCAAATTATGTCTACATTTTATGGCGATGATGACAGGTGTCAACTCTTTTTATAGAATGGTACTGTGTTCCTTTTCATATTCTAACTTTTTTTTTTTTTTTTTGTAAATCATAGATGCCAGTAAGCCAAGTTTTCTGGGCACCTTTGAGATTTACTCAGAACACTTTGGTAGTGGGCAGAGGAGTAATATTGAGCAGAACAAGTTGTTGACGTGGGAGACCTTTATGATTGAAGTTGGGTCATTTTGAGCCAGTCAGCAAGTATTTATCAGATGCTTACTGTTTATGAATGAAAACCTAGAATGGCATTCGGTATAATACAGAAGTCAGTTACCACGTGGAAAACCCTGGGGTTAGGAGAGGAGGAAAGGCAGGGAGGGTACAGCATGGCTCCAGTTCTAGTGGTATTGTATCCCGACTGCCTCGAATGAGCCTTAATGGAACTCGGTTTTGTCATCCATGAAATGAATGAATTAGACTTAATGGTTCATAAGGTTATTTTTGCTGCTTTCTTATAGTTAACACTTTATAACTAAAACAAGGTGTTTTTTTTTTTTTGTTTTTTTTTTTTTTGCAGTTCAGCTGAGGCAGGGTTTGAACCCACCACCTTCGGTATATAGGGCCGGTGCCCTACTCAGCCATAGGTGCCACCTTTTTTTTTTTAAGGATATATTTTCTTTCCTAACCTGACTGGGAGACACTTTTGGTCTATTTTTGTTGAATTATGGGGCATGAATACTTTCTCCACTGTCCGAACATTTGTCAGTTAATCCTCCTGTTTTGAAGTTCCTTCCTTTGCACATTCTTCTCTTCCTGTCCTGTTGACCGCCAGGACTTGTTTCCGTTCGATTTGGGACGTTCTTTTTCCCCGTTTGTGTCGTGTTCAGGGCTTTCCCTGTGTTTCTTTGACCTGTGTAGCGTCCAGTAGTTTTACCTTGATAATTTCCCAGGGTCATTACATCTTAGACCAGAGGTTCTAGTGCTGGGACCCCTTATATAAAAAGATAACTTTTTTTTTTTTTTTTTTTTTTTTTCAGAGACAGAGTCTTACTTTATCGCCCCCGGTAGAGTGCTGTGCCTTCTCTCTTTTGGTTCTTAAAATTTATTTGGTGACCAAATGAGGGCATTGTCCTATAGGTGTGGGGATTTCTGATGACATTCCTGGGAGGTGATTGAATATACTCTTTGTATCTCCTGTTAATTGGCAGTTGGGGGTAGAGACTCGATCATATGCAGGAAACAGTTCTTTTGGCAGGAGGGTGTCTTTTTGGTAATTGTCTAGTGTGCACAACATCTAAATGTCTATTTTGTGCTGAAAATTGTCATTGGTGCTCAATGCTTTATTTTAGATCAGGAGTCAGCAAATTTTTTTGTGTAAGGGGGCAGATAGTGCAGGCTTTGTGGGCCATCTGGTCTCCTTTGTCACAACAACTAAAAGTCTGCTGATGGTAACGGGAAAGCAGCTGTAGACAGGCAGGAATGAATGAGAGTGTCCGTGTTTCAGAAAAACTTTGTTTATAGAAACAGGTGGTGGACCCACAGCAGGGGGTCCGACACCCCCTTTAAATCATTAGGGGTTGCAAAGTGTGATATTTGAACAGATTTCTTTTGATTAGCTGGCTGGGCATTCTCTTCAATAAAGAGAAACTGCTCCTGGCATATTATTTATTGGCTAGGAGTACGGCTTCTTTGATAACTTGCTGGTTATCTTGGTATGACACGGAATTCCGGGCTCATGTTCATTCCTCCAAGGATACTTGATCCCTTTCTGGGGAATAGAATTTCAAGACTGCAGCCTGGGCTTTAGGCGTTCTCATTGCTACTGGGCTGACCATTGTTTCTAGGTCTTTTCAGTAGTCAAGTCTGGAAAAAATTTTTTGTTGAAAGATAGACTTCCCCATGAGTTCATCCTGACACTTAGTCTTCTTTTTGAAGTAGAGTTTGACTTTGGCACTCTGTGTAGAGTGCCATGGCGTCACAGCTCACAGCAACCTCAAAACTCTTGGGCTCAAGTGATCTTCTTTCCTCAATCTCCCAAGTAGTTGGGACTACAGGTGCCAGCCACAAAGCCTGACTAGTTTTTAGGGACCGGGTCTCACTCTTGCTGAGGCTGGCCTCAAACCCTGAGCTCAGGCAACCCACCCGCCTCGCCCTTCCTCAGTAGGATCACAGGCACGAGCCACCGCGCCTGGCCTACGGTTCGTGTTTTAGCGCAAGAGTTTCACTTAATCTTTTTTCATACTCATGTCTTTCAGCTAAGAATCCTGGTTTAATGACAACCAGGAATAATATAATTAGAACATTAAGTTTTTTAGTATTCTCATTCTAACAACCTCAGAACAGCAGTGCCAAGAAAAGTTTTGTCTCTGGCTTTTTTTTTTTGGTTTGGCTAAATAATACTTCTGTGAGATTCACCCATCGTACAGGCAACGGTTCTTTTTCATTGTTGTGCAGTGTTCCATTGTGTGAAATACCACCGGGTAATTTATCCATCCTCCAGTTGAGGGATATTGGGGTGGCTTCAGTTTGGGTGCTGTCGTCTTTTGGTAGACACATGCAGTGTTTTCTCTTGGGTATACAGGGTGCCCATAAAGTTCATGTCGACTTACAACAGTGTGCAATTTATACCTGCACACGAACTTTATGGCCACCTTGTAGACTCAGGGATAGAATTTGCTGTTCTTTTTGGATTTAGCGCATATTCCTCTAGCAGTGTCTAGTCAAAATATTGAATCTATTGGTCGTCTATTGTGTGACAAATCACCCCAAACTTCGTGGCCTGATGCAGTAAGCGTTATCTCCCTGCTGGTGTGCGATGGTTTCTTTTGGATGCAGCTTGGCTGGGAGCCTCTAGCTCGGTCTGTCATGCAACTGCAGTCAAAGTATCTTCTGGGGCTGCGTTCGTCCTAAGACTGGGTTAGGAGGGGCGCAGGGAGCCTTTCACTTTCCAGCCAACTCACATAATTGTTGATGGGTCTCAGATCATTTCTGCCGGTTAGAGACCTTCCAAAGAAAGGGCAGCTAACAACATGAGCAAGGAAGAAAGGGCGTCTGGGGTAGACACGAGGGTCTTTCTGCAACCTATTCTTGGGGTGATAGCTCATCACACCTGCGGCATTCCTTAAAAAAATTATTGTGGAAAAATGAGCACAACATAAAACTTGCCTTTTTAACCATTTGGAGGGTGCGATTTACTGGTGTTACGTTCTCATTGTTCTGCAACCTTCACCTTCATCCTTCTCCAGAACGTTGTCACCTTCCCAGACTGAACTCTACCCCTACTAACAGTAACTCCCCGTTTCTCCCTCCCCAGCCCCTGACAACCTGTTCTACTCTGTCTGTGAACTTGACTCCTACTTACCTTGTTAAGTGGAATCACGCAGCCGGTGTTCATCCCTCTGTGACCGGCTTATTTCACAGAAGTGTAATGGCTTCTAGGTGATCTGTGTTGGAGCTTATGCTAGAATTTTATTTCTTTTAAGGTTGAATAATCATAATTCATTGTATTATGCAGGGTGTCCATGAAGTTCGTGTGCAATTTAAAATAGTTTTAAATTGTATGTACCAAGTCTTGTTTTTTTCATTCATCCGTGGTGGCTGTGTGAATGTTCCCGCCCTTTGGCGGGTGTGACAAGGGCTGCTCTGAACGTTGGCATTCAGCCGCGGGCTGTGCCTGATGATGCCGTCCGGGTGTGAACAGCCAGAAGGGGATCACCACCAGTGGTTACACCTGTTCTGTTTAGTTGTGCCACCAACTGGCTACATGTTTCAATTCATTTATTTTATTTTTGATATTTTAATTGTTCTAAAATGTAATTTTGTTTTATAATCATTTATAATAGTTTCATGACTACAAAGTCAAATCCACAGAATAAGAAATAGTAAGAGGAGTCTAGCTTCTATCTCTATTTTCTTATAAGTAATCACATTTTTTCCTTTTTTTTTTTTTTTTTTTTTTTTTTTTGAGATAAGAGTCTCACTTTGTCACCCAGGATAGAGTGCTGTGGGTGACAAGGCTCACAGCAACCTCAGACTCCTGGGCTCAAACAAACCTCGTCCCTCAGCCTCTCAAGTAGCTGGGACTACAAGCATGCACTACCCACCTGGCTCATATTTGTATTTTTAGTAAAGACAGGGTCGTCTTCTTGCATAGGCTGATCTCGAACTCCTGACCTCAAGTGATCCTCCTGCCTTAGCCTCAATTCTCCTAGAGCAGTGGGTCTCAACCTTCCCTAATGCTGCCGCCCTTTAATACAGTTCCTCATGTTGTAGTGACCCCCAACCATATCATTTTCATTGCAACATGAGGAACCGTATTAAAGGGTCTTGGCATTAGGAAGATTTTGAACACTGTCCCGGAGAATGACAGGCATGAGCTGCTGTGCCTAGTAATTGTATTCTAAAACTTTGGTTCATTTCTGTTTTTTTTTTTTTAATCAGGTTACACATCCCGTGTGCCGCCTTTCTTATATAAATGGTAGACGACCGCGTGCCTTGCCTTTCCCCTTTGTGCACTCGGGAGCTCAGCCCTTAGCAGTACAGTCCCCATGCCTTTTTACAGCTGTATAGTATCTCATTGAGTGAATGTGCCATGGTTTATTTAATCAGTTCCCAATTGATGGGGTCTTGGATTATTTCTGATCTTTTGTTAACATAAATCATACTGGGGTGAATAGCCTTGTGGAAATATGTCTTTCTATTTTGTCATTGTGTATTTGGGACACGTTCCTAGAAGTGGAATTGCAGGGTCAAAGGGTAAACGAGTATGTCAGTTTATTAGGTATTTTGCCAGATTGGTCCGTGTAAGACTTGTGCTTCTTTTTTAATTCCCATCAGTAACATATAAATGTCTATTTGTCCACATGTAATATCACCAACAGAATATTTTATCAAATTTTGGGGGATTTTTGCTAAATAGAATCTCATTGTTAATTTTTACCTCTCATTCTGAGTGACACTGAGTAACTTTTTATGGTTTAAGAGGCACTTACATTTATTTTTCTGTTGACTGCTCATTTTTTAGCCCCATTTTCTCTATGCTTATTGGTGTTCTGTGTTTTATAAGCTCTTTACACATCATAAATATCAACCTTTTGTCTATTTGTTTCCTCCTTCCTGACAGTTAACTAGAGGTGTTCTCTAATCTGTTTTGAACCTACTTCATTTTCCTCCCACCGTTTTCTTTACTGTGAGGCTTATCCTTCTGGCTAAGTGACCGTCGCTATGTGACCCCCTCACACTTCTCAGACCTGTGCCACTAGTCCTTCAGACTCAGCATGCTTCAGGTAGAGTTTAACGTTATTCAAAAAACCTCATGTTCCTGTGTTCCTTTCTTAGGTAATAATGGCATTACCATTTTCCCAGCTGAGAAACTGAAGTGACCTTTTGTGGCTTTATTTATTTTTCATGCAGCAAGTATTTGTTGAGCACCTGCCAGGTTTCAAGTATTGGGCTGGCACCAGGTAACAAAGAGTCATAATCCCAGCTACCACAGATAGTCTACTAGAGGGGATAGTAAGTGTATGGGAACACACACACGCACACACACACACACACAACGGACCCATGTCTCAATGTGTGGTTAAATATCCCAAGTATTTAAGGGTTGGAACACACTATTCAATTGGAGAGGTTATGAGTTGCTTTTTTGAGAAAACAGCACTTCAAGTAAGATTTGAGGGGCAGTTAGAATTAGCCTGGTGGGAAACAATCAGGGTGTCCCTTTCCAGACACAGGAAAGGAAAGGACATCTTGGAAGATGGATCCTGTGGAAGGATCCTCAGGCGGTGGCACAGAAGTTAATTTCTAGAAATGAGACGAATGTTTGGTGTTGGTCAGCAGCTGCTTACCAGATGGTCCTGGTGATGGTGAAAGATGACGGGGCCTGTTATTCAGTTGCAAAGTATTTTTAGTTCTATTTCAAATCTTTGTTCCTTTACTCCATATTTTTATACCCACTGTCTTCAGAAAGCTATCTCTTGCCTGCCAGGCTTGATTTTTAAAAATTCATCTTGCTCTATTTCAATCCTTATTCCTCATCCATTGTGCTTCAGAAGGTAACTTTGGGAAATCAACAGTTCACGTCACCTCCATTCTCAAAGAACTCACAGTGGCTCCCTCATTGTGGAAGAATGCGATCTCACCTGGAGTTGAAGATTTTTGTATTTCGTTGTAAAGGTCTGCTTTCCAGAGACTTTCTTTAAGTCAGCTGAGACTGATTCTTTTCTACCGCTTGTCTTATTTCGTTTCCATCTTTCATTATGACAGCTTTGCCTCCCTCTCCCCCATCCACAACTACTCCCCTGATCTTTAGAACCCCTCATTCAGATTGATTTTTTTTTTTTTTTAACATACTCTTTTTTTTTCCTTTGCCGTTATGCCAGTCCAAGATTTATCACTGTCTGTGTCTTATGAGAAATCTTCATGTACTTATTTGGAGTGCGAAGAATCATGCATTTTTCATTTTCATAACTGGTAGGACTCAATAGATATTTATGAATTGTATAGATTAGGGAGCATTCCCTGTGGTGGGCCAGTCATTAAAATCTCTCATAAAACAATCTTGAATAAAACCTTTAGTGAGTGACCTCATTTAGAGATTGAAAAAATCGTACTTGCCTTTTTTAGCAAGTTCAGTGCATATCAAATAATACTTATATTCTCTGCACTGGTTTGACAAAAGTATGTTTATATGGTAGTATCAGACTTACTGGGAACACTGGTATGTTTGGAGCATTAAATGCTTGATTACTATGGTGGTAAAAAATGGCTGATTAAAATCACAAATATGTAGCATATTTAAATGTACTTCTGCTTTTACCTGAAATATCTTGCAGACTAAATATCCTCTTGGCTAACTTCTTAGCATCTAGGTTAAATATAATAGTCTGCATATTGACAAAGATTAGTATACTGGATTCTCATACTTGATTTTGTTAGTATAACAGGGCCGGCAAGTATGTTTCTTTTGTGAAGAGAAGGGTACTATCATTTATTGCCTACAACTTGCAAAATGATGTCATGTACTTTTTCTTATCTTATAGATTTCCCTCTTTTCTCTCACTCTTTTTTCTTTTTTTTGGTACAGAGTCTCACTCTGTTGCCCCGGGTAGAGTGCCCTGGCATCATATCTCACAGCAACCTCAATGCCTGGGTTGGAGTGATCTCTTGCCTCGGTCTCCAGAGTAGCTGGGATTACATCCACCTGCCACAATGCCCTGCTAGTTTTTCTGTTTTTAGTAGAGACAGGGTCTGGGTTTGCCCAGGCTGGTCTCGAACTCCTGAGCTCAGGCAGTCCACCCACACCCACCTGGGCCTCTCAGAGTGCTGGGGTAACAGGCGTGAGCCACCATGCCTGGCCTTTTCTCTCTTATTTCATTCCTGATTCCCTTTCTCTTTTCTTCTCTCTCTCTCTTCTTAGACAAAGTGACTTAAACTCATTTATCAGTTACTATAGGTTAGTATAGTACGGTCGTGAATTTATATCTCTGAAATTATAAGGAATATGGGTCTTTATAGATTTGTTTACATGTGGGTTTTTAGTTATTAATCTAACTTTTAGTCTCTTTGGATCACCTTTCCTTCAGTAAATCTTCCAGGTAAGGTTTATATATAGCTATAAATGGCTTTTTATTTTTGTTTAAGATACAGTCTTATTCTGTCCCCCTGGGTAGATTGCTATGACATCATCACAGCTCACAGCAACCTTAAACTCTTGGGTTCAGGTCATCCTCTTGCCTCAGCCACCCGTAGCTGGGACTATAGGCACCTGCCACAACACCCAGCTAGTTCTTTTCGTCTTAGTAGAGAAGATGTCTTATTCTTGCTAGGGCTGGCCTTGAACTCCTAAAGCTCAGGTGATCCACCTGCCTTATCCTTCTAAGTAGCTGGGACTACAGGCTCAGGCCACCACATGCAGCTAATTTTTCTTTCTTTCTTTTCTTCTTCTTCTTTTTCTTTTTTTTTTTTTTGTAGAGATAGGTCTCTCTCTTCTTGCTCAGGCTAGTCTTGAACTCTTGGCCTCAAGCTCTCCTACCTCCTCAGTCTCCCAGAGTGCTAGGGTTATAGGCTTGAGCCACTGTGCTTGCCGTCTTAATACATATTGACGAAAAGTTTAAAGGTCTGGGTGATTCTAATGATTTTTGTTTCCATACTAAATGGAGTTTATTTTTGTTATATGAAATACTGTAGAGACTAACCCTTTTAAGCCTATTTCAAAAGTAAATTTCCCAATGTCATATTTCAAATTTTTGATATTTAAAGAATGTTATCTAATGAAAAGTGTTTTGGTTGTATTATTTTTAGGTAAAAATATCTTTTTTTTGAGACAGAGCCTCAAGCTGTCACCCTGGATAGAGTGCCATGGCATTACAGCTCTCAGCAACCTCCAATTCCTGGGCTCAAGCGAGTCTCTTGCCTCCGCCTCCCAAGTAGCTGGGACCACAGGCGCCCACCACAACGCCCAGCCATTTTTTGGTTGCAGCCGTCATTGTTGTTTGGCGAGCCCAGGCTGGATTCGAACCCGCCAGCTCAGGTGTACGTGGCTGGTGCCTTAGCCCATTGAGCCATGGGCGCCGAGCCAGGTAAAAATATCTTAATGGAAATTTTGAGTTTGCTTAAGGTTAAATTAGGGTATTGAGTCATTTCTGAAATATGATTTTAAGTTTTAAAAAATTAACTTTGAAACATTAGGGTAGGTGCTTATAGATAAGAATCAAATTGTCGGCTTAGCACCCATAGCTCAGTGGTTAGGGCACCAGCCACATACACAGAGATAGGTGGGTTGGAACCCTGCTAAACAGTGACAACTGCAACAAACATTAGCTGGACATTGTGGTGGATGCCTATAGTTGCAGCTACTTGGGAGGCTGAGGCAAGAGAATTGCTTAAGCCCAAGAGTTGGAGGTTGCTGTGAGCTGACACCATGGCAGTCTACTGAAGGTGACATAGTGAGACTGTGTCTCAAAAAAAAAAAAAAATCAAATTATCTTGGTATGGTGATCTTCAATCATAAGGCATTTAGTTTGGAGTGATGAAAAGTTTTTATTTTTATTTATTTTATTGTTGGGATTCATTGAGGGTATAAGAATCCACTGATTCTTACACTGATGGCATTTGTTAGGTAAAGTCCCTCTTACAATTGTGTCTTGCCCTCCAAAGGTGTGGCACAGACCAAGACCCCACCCCCCCTCTCCTTCCCTCTCTCTGCTCTTTCTTTCCTGCACCCCTCCTTCCTTTGAAAAGCTTTTATTTTTAAAACGGAGACTCTATAAAAGCTATGTAGCTCCTGACTTGACAGGTTTATGAAAGGCTTAAAAGATAAAAATTGCCTTAAGTGAAATATTGCACTTGACATAGGATTTATGTAACTAGTAATGATGGTAAAAAAAAAACCTGATGGGAGAAATGTCTCAGTTTCTCACTTTGCCCTCTCCGTGTCTCATTTCGTCTAATTCCTGTGAGTGTTGTAGCTTCAAGTACAAGGCATTAATTCAGAAGCTTGATGTATTCAAAGGTAATCTTTTATTTTTCTGGTAATAACTGTATTCGTACCAGGTTGGAACTCTTCATCACACTCTCCTAGGACAGTTTAGGAGGGAGGGCCCTATAGTTGGATAAGTTACAACACGCTACAAACTCAGGCGTAGATGGGATCTTTTTTTTTTGTTTGTGCCCCTCACTGCCTAGTGTGGTACTTGAGCTACTGTTTGGTTCTGTTCAATTTCTTATGCTGTATTTTCTGTTATGTTTTTTAGAAAGCTTTAAAGAAAAAATTTTTTCCTTTTGTTTAACTCCAGTAAATCTTCCAGGTAAGGTTTCTATCTAGCCATAATGATTTAAACATACATTAAAATTCTTAGCAAGAAGAGGCATAACCTAGATTGGGAAGTAGATCTAGCATCAACATTCAAAAGATATATTCAGATGACCTTGAACTTCACTACACTGAGCCAGGGGCCAAATATTCTCTTAAAATAGAGCAGGAAAAAGAAAAGAGGCCTGTGGGGATTCAGGAGAGAAAGGATGATTTAAGTGGAGTGGAGGGAATTTTCATTTTAAACCACACGGATGACAATTGGTCTCTTGTGTTGGGTCCGGTTTTCCCTATAATGGAGAAATGGCTGACCCAGAATTTCGCAGATGACTGAATTACCACTGTGTTTAAAGTGTTAGCATCTATCTTTGGAAAGCACATATTTTGGGTTAAAGATTATTTTAAACATCTTGGCTGAAATAGGAGACTGTCACTTTCCTTTCTGAACTTCATTGGCCTTTAATAGTAAGAAATTAGCAAAAGAAGATTGAATTCCATTTTCAAATAAGCATCTCTGATTTGTTAGTCGTACTGTGGTTTCTCTTTTCCCGTTGGTTTTTACTTTTGACAAGGTAAATTTATTCTTTTACTTCCATAAGGTAGTTAAAGGAAATACATTAATTATCTTTAGTTATCCCTTTTTCAGAGGTATCTAGCTTTTGTTCTGAGGTTCCAAATAAATATATGAACACACTAAAATTGTAACTGTACCTGCATTTTGAGAACTTTACCTTAACTCCATATAATAGCTTATTCTTTGAAAATATAAAAGCTTTTTTAAAATATAAGAGAATCTATATTTTTCAGTTTATTAGTTTTATACTTTTTGTACAGTTGAAGTCTTAAAATTACAGGTGTGTTTGGGTTAAAATGAAATAATAT